>JAOEHX010037647.1:0-11768 GCA_025448015.1 Bolborhynchus lineola
CAGTATCTTCCCGATAGGAATCCCTAGTGTGTTATCTCCGCAACACCCTGCAGATGCTGCCCGGCAGCGCGCAGAGTTATCTCTGCATCTTACCCTCGTCGTGTTCAAGTCCGTGCGTAATAAAACACGCTCATTGTGTGCGCGGGCTCGGGTTTAGTAACTGCCCCCGGTCTGCCCACGGTGATGATCTTGTCTGGGGCTCCTGCATACTTTGCAAATGAAGCCAGTGCAGGAGATGCTATTTTGTCATCCTACCTGAAGGGACCATGAATTAAGGAAGGTCCGTGGGGCTGCTGTGCCTGCGGGTGGGCTAGGGAGGGACGGGGGGCAGCTGCTGTGCCTGCGAGAGACAGGGAAGGATCTCCTTCGCCGGCTGGTCTGGAGCAGGCTGATAAGATGCTCTCCTTTTCACAGTGCACTTCTTAGATTCAAAGAGCTAAAAGGGCCGACTGAATCAGAAAAACAAACAGACCCTTTTTCCCCCAATAGGCAGTGAAAGAAATGAATGCGAGGGTATTATGTGGGCTTAAGACCCTGGGTACCAAAGGTTCCTTTTGTTAGTGTGCAGCTATTCTTCACTCAAACACTTCCTACATAAGGAGCCAGGGCCTGCCCTTTCTCCGTTTAAGTCCATGGAAAACTCCTATTAACTTCATTCATGTAGACTAATGGCGTTTAAAGATTGACTTTCTGATCTCCCTTTCACTCAGGCTTCACCTGCAGGGATGTGCTGATGTCAAATAGTGCTGAAGAGTGTTAGGAGCCTAATTTTTCAGCTCTTGATAATTAAGAGTAGTGCAGATTAAATCTCTCCGTGCTCTGTGTAACCCATATTCGAAAAATTGAATTATAATTGTGCTTTAGTCAGAGACACTAGGTGCTGTTAGTGTAGGAAAAGTTATTTACCATCATCTCTTAAAAGAGAAACTATATTGTTAATTGCTAACAGCATGTAGTATATGAAGCTGAAAAAAAAAAACCAAAACCCACCCCCTTAAAAGTTAAAATCTTTTGAGTAGCTTGTGTGTCTCTATTAGTATTGTAACATATATGGTATCAGAATAGTATAAGTGCCTTTCAGTTTTAGTATTGTCCTGTTTAATTTTTAAGAGTATAGGACAGATTCAGGTGATGAGTTATTTATTGCTAAAAAGCAAAGTGATGCTCTCTTGACTTACTTTTAAGGCACTGTAATGTAAAGTGAAATTATACTTGCATTTAAAACATTGTCAAAATACCAGTTAGCTAAAGTAGGTCTAGAGCTTTACCTGTACTTCCTTTTTTTTTTTTTTTTTCCCCAAAGATTTACATTTTGTTCTAAAAACAAATCTGTGCTATAGTGTTAGGCTTGTTACCTGCTCTGTCTTATTTCAGTGTGTAACTCAAGCATGTAGGAGCCAGTTGACATTGTCAGTTTCAGGCCAGATTCAATTGGGTGCTGCCTAATCTTTTTCTTTTTTTGGTACTTGTAAGAATACTGAAATATGGTCTCTGAAGTTGTATTTTCAAACAATTTTCTGTGTTATAGGCAGAGTGGCATAGTAAAATACTCCTACCAGGCTTAAAAGTTAGATGTTGCTTAAATGAGTGGCAACTCATCACAGAATTGGTTTGAAATGCATGTTTAGGTCTAGTTAAACATGAAAGCTGTACAGTAGCTGCAGTAATAACCTATCGCAATGCTTGTGGCCATGCATCCTATCTGAAAAAGGCAGGTGTAAGCTAATATTTTTACTAACAAGGTTACTCTAGCTATGCAAAGAATGCAAATGTGTGCATCCGTAATGCAAAGGAAACAAAATGACATACAATATCCTGCTTAATACAGGCTTTCTTAGCTCTTGGTTTGTGCGTGCAGAGAACATGATGATTCTCGGTCCCTCCTCCCACTTTTGGTATTCTCATGCAAATCGGGAGACACTCCTCCGAAGTAAATATTTCTACACTCTGTAAAATTATCGTAAATGGAAAATTAGGCTTTCTCCTGCCATCTGCTCTTCGAATCTAGAGAGTTAGTGCAGCTATTTGATTAGGGATTTTAAATGGCTTTGTTGCAGGGATGTTTCTCTGGGCTCGGGTTTCTTGAGAGGAAGCCAGCAGGAGGCCAGGGATAGATGCAAGTGTGGGGTCCCACCTACCCCAGCCTGGGTGCTCAGGAAGCCCAGTGTGTCTGTGCCTTTTTAACAGCTCTACCCAGTAACAGTGGTTCTTGTTAAGTTTTGATGAGTGTAATGTTTATCTCACCAGTGTAAGGAGATTTACATAGTTTGCTGCTTTAGAGCAGATTAACTGGGCGTAGCTGCACGTGAGGAATTTAACACTGATTTGGTGTTTGGTCTGCGTAAAAAGGCTGTGCAAAGATTTTGATTAGTCTGTACATGCAGCTCTGTTATTATCAAGTGCCTTGTCACAGGTTCAGTTTTGTTAAAAGGTTGAAGATCAGAGTAGCTTTCTAATGATTGTTAAGAAAGCTTTTTGCGGGTCTTAAACTAAAAATGTAGATTAGCTTTTCACTCGGTATATAGGCTTAATGTATCAAGAAACTACACCTGTAATCCTACTTTATTATTTCCCAGTTGGTACTGTGTGTGATGTCTGTATGCATGTGAGGAGGAACATTGTTAAACTTGCAGGACCTGGGCATGGTCATAACTCAAACCATGCAGCTCCACAGAGCAGTCTGTGACCAGGCTGATATGACATTATACCACTTCTGTGTATAGATGGTGCTGCTGCAGGAGGCTGAGGAGCCTAAGATTGAACAGATAGGTATCTTTGCTTACCTAAATAAATGGACTTAGTTTATCTTTGTTCCTTTCTTTCAGAGCTACAAGAACTATATCATTTTGTATCATTATCTTGTGCTGACAGAGTAGGTTTGCCTTTACCCTGCGTACTATATTGAAAAATCTACCTGCATTTAACAAATCTCTTACATTAAGTAATGGCTATTTTAATATTTTTAAGTGCATCTATCAGATTGTGATGTTCTCCTTTATTCTCAAGGGAGCAAAACTGCTCAGTCAGTGGATTTCTATACTTGTAACACAAAGGTGAATGAAAAATAAAAGGAAGCATCTTATCTTGTCAGGCATGATGTTACAGATTATGAAAAGTGATATGATTGTCTTATCTGTGTTTAGCAATGTGAACTTTTTGTTTAGTATTTCTAACAGGGTGAACAATATATTTTTATCTCTTTGGAAGTGTTATTTTTTAAAGTATGTATCTTTGCCATGAAGCTTCATATGGAAGCGAGAAATAAAAGTCTGTGTCTTGAACATCTGCCGGTTTGTTTTGGGTTCTTCTTTTTTTCCTGAAACTTCCAACTGCTAAAATACCATAAATTTGCTTGAGTTAACACATTTCAGAAGGGTTAGATCCTTTAAACTAGTATTATTGGCAGGGAGGGGAGAGGAAGGAAGGAAGGAAGGGAGGGGAAAATCCTTTCCTGAGAGCTTGAGATGGCTCCTGACACATCTGCACAGTGCTGCAACCAAGTAAATAAAAATAATAGTTGTTTGACATGATAGCTGTTTTGGCCTATTCCCCCTCCCCCCCATTTCTGAAGTCTTCATTAAAATTTATCTTTGCTTATGCATGAGATTGTGTACAACAAAGGAAGTCAGTGGAGAATAGGAACTTTTTTTTTACTGGCTTTCCCTCATGGCTCTGTTTCCAGCTCCTTATGAATGTTTTTCTGTTTCCGGCATCTTATGAATGTTTTTCTCTGTTTCTCCCTCAGATTATTTTTAAAATAGCTTACTTATGGGACAGTGTGAAGGCCTGTGAAGCTGAAGTCCTAATGAAAAGCTGCATGGAGGTGTTCTGATCTTGAATGAAGTGTGTTGGTCAGAAGTTTTCCATAATGTCAAAAGAACCTCTGCTCTCAGAAACCTTGTGGAAGTAATTGTTAGCTATTTTGCATACATTTGAGAATTGCCGTGTACTGTGGTAATTAAACAGCCCTGCAGAAGCCGCTGCATTTGCGGCTTCCTGAACTAACAGGAAGGGGAAGGGATAAGTTACAAATAGAGGAGAAATGTGGAGGGGGGAACCATAGGTTAGATAAGCACGAGCCTTCTAACTTGGGAAACATACGTACAACAGGAAAATCATCTGCTTTAGGGGCTGGTAACTGTGATCAGCATAGGTTTAGCCCTGTTTTACTCAAAAGAGCGCAGTTAAAGCAGCGTAACTACAGCTGTATATTTACACACAAAGTAGTTTTAAGTGGCAGTTGAAGGAATGAAATGCTGGGGAGGGATCGCTTTAAACAGATTCAGGATGAACTAGGTTCATGACAGTTTGAGTTAGTTTATTTGTAGTAGTTTAAACTTAGTAACATCTATTGCAGTTTATGTAGATTGATTTTTAACAATAATGGTATACCAGTTTTAAGGCCTAACCCTGTGCAGCTAAGATGCGCTGCCTTAAAAATATCTAGCAAATGTTTTGAAATGCTGTAAGTTCTTTTAAACAGAAATATAGTTACAACGCTTCCAGAAAGTCTTTTTTCTGAGTTTATGATGTAGTATGAAGATATATCAGCCCCATGGTATGTTAATAAAAGCTGATAATTACGGATATGTATAAATATGAGTACAAAACAGAATACCTTTTTGTTCATTTCTCCTCATAAAAGCAGTGTTGTTCACTTAACCATAATAGTTTAGGAAATCACTGGTGCTTGTCTTATTTGTTTAAAGTATCCTGATGTAGAAAAATGGTGTGTCAAATAAAGTAGGTGTTTTGATTTTACTTACTTGATCAGTAGAACTGTAGAACTTTGAGGTTGCAGTGGAAACAAATAACACATTGTTCTGGGGAGCGTCATTTGGGCTTAATTTTCCTTAGCTCCTTGGTTGAAGAACAGCAGAAACAACAGCACAAGGTGAGCGTCAGGCTTAGTCTGGCCTGACATTTACCTGTTTGTGAAATTAAATTAAATGCTTCTTTAGAGCAACTAAATACATGTAATTTTTAATTTTATAATGAGTTGTTTCTCATTGGCAATGGCACTTTCACACTTTAATCTAACCTTTTTTTCTGTTTCTCCACTTAGACAAGAAGGGGATTCATTTCTTTTCTTACCATCCATTGTTTTCTGTTCTTTTATATTTGAATCTCCTACACCATATGGTGCTTTGCTTCAGCAGAGTGGAAACATGACTCCTTAGGTTGACTCTACAGCTCATATATTCTGTCATCTGGGTACTATGGCATAACAATGTTAGAATTCAGCACTTCAGGGTATCCGAGGTATATGTGTATGGCACTTTCATTTTCAGTGTGCTCAGGGAGTGAAATCTAGAATTCAGGTGTGAGTCTGGGTGAGTGTTACAGGGAACTTTTCTCAGAATTGTTAGTCACTGCAGGGCACCTCGTTCATGCCTGAGGTGTTAGCAGCTCCTAGGAAGGCTGCTGTAGCTTAGTGGAGGGGTATCCAGTTACCTTTGACAATCTGAAGCAATGTTTGTAGATGTTTGAATTCTCCTTAGGTGATTTAGAATCCTGGTTTAGGGTTTGTCTGACTCACAGGAACATTATCAGGTTGTGCTCATACCTGACAATCTGCAGCAATTGGAAACCACTCGTAACACCAGGCAAGCAAGGGTAGAATCAAATCCAGATCCTTATTTACAAATCCACAAACAAAAGTAGATATTTTTTTTAAACTGAGGAATGGAGGGAGGGGAGAACCAAAAACCCAAAAACAAAACAGTGCTACAGGAGCTGAAAGTTTCCTTTAACTTGTGTGTAGCCCTGTGGCAGATGATCGTCATTCTTCCCAGGGAGATGGGTTATTGTGCAACTCTGTTGCCTCAGGTCTTCTTCAGAGAAGAGACTGAAGGCTCTGTATTTACCTTTATACTTAACCCATTTGGAGGGTAAGGGGTAGAGGTTTCCTTTTGTATTTTTGAAATCAGTGATGCCTTTATCACTCCACCTTCTTTCATCAGATTGTAGTTTGTTTTTTCCTGCTTTGGATGCAGTAGTGTCTGTTGGGCATCACCAGGTGTAATTCTGCCTGCCCAGGCATTGGAGTGCTCTTAAGTTAAGCACTAAAGAGGTGGTTGGTGAGTTGCAAAGGGTTTTGCATGCTATGACAGATGAATTACAAGTCTTGTGGTGGTTTATCTTTCTCTTCTACGTATACGTGTAATTTGTTAACAATACTTTGAAGAGTTGTGCAACAGATTTTTCTCTGGGCTGTTATTGGAGTAGGGGAGACCCTGTTACTCTGACTGCTGTAGGTGACTGTATAGCCTGTGTGCTGCCCATCTTTCTGGATGGCAAGGTGACCCATTGTGTACCGTTTGTATTGCTACTTGCATGTGTTTGTTTTTTTGGCTTAGCATAGCTATTCACTTGGCTAAGGTTTTAAATAACCAAATATGACATGGAACTCTATAAAGTATGTAGTGTAGAAGTAACATACAGTACAAACTTGTGTTAAGTTGGCTCACTGCAGCTGTGGTGTGGGAGGGGACGGGTAGAGTGGGTGTGCCATGCATGTTTGAATGCATTGCATGGCCAGGATCATGCCTCCTGCAAGCCCAGGGAGGCAGCACCTGTGCCAGATAAACCTTGTCTTTGTGAGAGCCGGGCACATAGTTCCACAGTTTTCTGTCCAGTATGAAAGCAAGCACCAGCAGGAGGAGATCCTTTGAAGTGTTCAGTGGTCTGTCTTCCAGATGAGTTCAAGAAGAGTTCTGGAAGTGTGGGTCTGAATTTTAAGACTCTTGCTTATGACAGTGCATATTTACATACCTAGTGGTGCCACTGCCTGTGGTGAGACTACTGACATGAATAAATGCTTATTGAGACAAGAGAACAAGAAGACTTGAATTTCCCCTGATGAGAAACCTGAGATGATTAGTTGGTGTATCCTAGGGCTGGAATTAGACTGACATTCAGCAGAATCAAATGGTATTTAAATTGCTTTAATATTTCATCTAATCTACTTGGCTTAAGATCATCATTATGACAGTACTTGTGCTTATTTAAAAATACTTTGCATAATTTGGGAAAAAAAAATTAGAGTTGTTAGCTGAGCAGCTGTATTTAATACATAACCTTTGTAACGCAGGCAATTTTTTGACTTTTCTTCAGCATTCCAGGAGATGTGGCTCTGGATGCTACGTAAGAAAGCATCTCTGCAGTGTTTAGCTTAAACAAAAAGATAACTAACTCTTCTTTTGTTGTCTCAGGGCAAAAGTGCTTCCACTACACATGTATATGTGTAAATATTCCAGAATTAAGGACAACTTTTGAAAGGAGAAAACCAGAAGTATCCTGCAGTCCTAAGGAGCTATAGAATGTGTTTGAAAGCTTGAGTAATTTTTATTGACAAATAATACCAAGATGTAACTCACCATGTAGAATTTCAGTTGGTTAAAGGTTCTAGTGAAATTCAGGGCACACCATGGCACCAGCAGAAGAATGCATTGACTTTTTGGTTGTCTGAAATGCCCTAGGAGCTGCCTCCATTTGCAGTTAAAATATTCCGTGATCCTATGGATGTTAATGCAAGATGGAAATGATTGAGGAAGTCAACTGTTCCAGCATTACGTTGATATTATAATTGCTATAGTGACAAAATCAGGTTAACTTTTGAACTAGATCTTGTCAGACTGTCAGCAAACGTACTGTTCTTAGATCTGTCAGGTGTAGAGTGTCATGATCTCGGTCGGGGAAGTCACTAAGGGCTGAAGACTGGCCTAGTCATTAGGAAAGGCGTTTTGGCTTTTGATGTAACCACTCTTTGCGTATTCCATTGACTTGCTAGGAATTCCCTTCTGAAGCTCATGACCATTTTGTGCTTTCTGTTTTAATGTTTTTACTTGCAACTTCATTGTTTTATTATTGTTAATATATGGCTTTGTATTCCAGTATATAATATCATAGAACGAAACATCTAGCCTAGCTATGTGCTTTATTCTTCTATCAAAATTCTCCTTTTTTTGGTGTGACACTTCTCTAGTGACCTTCTTTCAAAACTACTGAGCCCTCAGAGCTGGTTTCCACCTCCACCTTCTTCCTCCCCTGAAATAAGTGCTGTGTTGAGTCATTGTCTTGGGTTATAATAAAGGTCCCTGGTCAGCCACACCTATAAAGTTCATTCAGGGACAGTGTAGGAATTAAGAGGGTGACACGAAGTTCAAATTGTGCTGTCAACAATATTTTAGATAAACTTAGGTAAACTGTTTAGGTTTACCTCTCCAAAAGGTATTTGTTAATAGTTTCCTATATCACATAGATTTTTGTACAAGAATGTACTAAAGTTATCTGGAACAGATATTACAGCAATTAGGACTAAATATCTTAAATATATATATGCACACATGCACATATATAGAGATGATATATGTTTAAGTCTGTCCTCTAAAGCTCAGGATAGAGCAAACTATTCAGAATGCTAGAACTTAATGTTCAAATTCTGTCTGTCATTTACTGGGCGAGTAGCTTCTTTACTCTGTAAAGAGTATGTGAGAATGTTCATGTGAGTACTATTACTGATATTTCCAGGTTAATAACAGTGGCAGAGTTTGTTTTGGCAGGAAACTGGGCTGGTAAAACTGTCTAGAACTCTGGTTTTATAAAGGAGTAGATTTTGTTTTTCTGTTAGCAATGATTGTCTTTTATTTCCCAGCAGAAGTTTAGTGTGCACAAAGGCACTTTTCAACCAGGAAAATATTACTCAGAACTGGAATAACTCTGAAGTTCCATGGCCCAGATTTTGCAGAATTTTTATCTTGATGGCTTTAGTGGTTTTGTGGCCTTATCTTTCCTACTAAATTAACTCTTTTATCCCCCTCCCCCCCCCCCCCCGAGGTCCTTACTCCATGATTTTTTTGTCCTATTTCAATTTTGAAATACAATTAAATTGTATAAATTTGAATGTTTATAGTTTATTCTTTTAGGAAATGCAGTGTAGTCTTTCAAGTTCATTTTACTGTGGCTATTGTAGCAAACTAATGGTGACTTGCAGTATAAGTGTTAAACATTCAGTGGTTGCTGATTGATAAGCTCCAAGGATAGGATTGCAACTAAGAAAAGTGGAGCTGAATGTTCTTATTAAAAATATAAAATGGCCACAGCGTAGGACAAACCTGAAAGCAGTTGCTAGGGACTGTAGTTGTGCAGTGAGTAGAGGCAAGTGGTTAATTTATGTCAAAATACTAGCTGTTATCTGGGCAGATTCTCTTTCACTGTGGTGTTTTAAAGGCAATTATCAATTCCAAACGTGCTTACTGTAAGTATTTTCCTTTATCTGTGATTTTCTAACATGTTCCGAGGTGTGATTCCTCAGTTGAATTCTTGTACCAGGGACAAGAACATGACTAATAAAGCTGTGGATGAGTTGGGCTCTGTGCCCAACTGAACTGGTTTATTCCTGACTAGTGTTTGACATGGTGTTCTTCATCTCTAGGCATAAATAGCACTAGACATGGTCCAAGTGAAATGTCCCTTCCCCTTCCAGAGATGGAGGCTCTCTAATGCAGGTGCTGCAGTTTATGTGCCAGCTGTGCTCACACATGCTCTGCTGACTGCATGGGCTTCTGAATTCATTGATGACTGCAGTAAGCACTGCTGGTATCACTTCTGTGAATTTAGCTATAACTGTTTATATGTCTGAGACTATTATCTGTGCTGCCAGGACCAGTTCATCTGGGCGCTTGAATTCCTCACATATTTAAAATGTTGTATTAGTAGTATATATGGAAGCTTTCTGAGGTGTTACCTAATTCTTGGGGTTTTTTTTCTTTTCAGAATTAAGTGATCTGTAGCATCTATGAAAATGATTCATTGTGTAGTCAGATACTCAACCCAGCAGCTATTTGGAGTTGTTGCTTTCTTTAACTTTTAATATGCACCAAGGAATGGCATTCTTCATTTGCTAAGCATGCTGTTGCTGTTTAGCGATTTGTAACTTACTTTTAGAACCATGTTTCTGGATGAAAAAAGAATCATTAATTATTATGCACTGTGATTTTTAATTTTAGAGTAAGTTGTTGCTTTTATTGTGCTGCGTGAATTTGACACCTGAACGCTATTCTGCACCACCTAAGCCCACTTTTACTTCAGAATTAATAATCTCTTAGAGTTAAAAGCTATGTGCATGGGATAAAGTTGTAGTTTGCAAAGGAAAAGTTTTTCTCTTCGTTCAAACCAAATAGTGAAGTTCCAAATTAGAATGCAAGATGTGAGGAAAATTGATGAGTACTGTGGGAGTGAGTTAGAATAGCTCTTCTGATTGCATTATTCAAATATAAATTATAGATTTCAAGGAGAACAAGGAATGGCAAATAAGACATAAGCACACATGTTTTCTTGGATGTGCATGGACAAGGATTTTGGGGAGGTTGTAATTTGTAAAGAGAAAATAGAATGTTTTCAGCAGTCAGAAAGTATTGGATCTAATATGTGATAAGCATCTACCAAAACATGATCCTTTAAAGAATGAGAAAAGGCTGACTGGGTATGTTTCAGTTAAGGAAAATCTGACCCTAAGGCCAGAGCAGTATTGCTGCATGTTGTATGTGCTCAGGATTTCACCAAAGTTTAGCAGACAGGTTTGTGCATGCTGCTTGTTGCCTTACTTGTAAGGCTTTAGTTACAGATACAGGTACTACACGTATTTGCTGCGATAGTGTTAGTTTATGTATGAAAAACCAAAGTTGTTTTAATTCCTGATTGACAGCCTAATGCTGTTTCATTACCACTTTAATGAGTCAGCACTGATGGTATAAAGTAGCACTCTGACCCAAAAGTCATATCTCTGCCTTGTTCCTGTCTCTTCTGCTTTCTCTCACACTTGCAGCTCTGGGGCAATCCAGATCACAGAGCTGACTGAGCTGAGACACATAGGGCAGCAGTTGCCTCCATTGTGCTTTGATCTTCTCAGCCAAACTGAGGGAGAGGTTGGCTTGAAAGCTGAGCTGCCAACAAGGCCAGCAAAGTCATCTTTGTTCTTTACCAAACCCAGCGTACCAGACCAGCAGATCTAACCCCCAGTGTTAGAGCTTTTTGACTTCCTTATAGCACTCTTTTCCTTATTTGCAAGGCCTAGATCTCTCAAAATGCAGTTTCTACTTCACAACTTTGTCAGGAATTGGCTTTCCATGTTAAAACACCCTATCAATAACAGTTAAAAGATTTCAGCTTTCGGTGCTGTTCTCAGTTGACCCAGTGCCATGTTCAGATCGTCAAAGGCCAGCACAGGCAAATCATCTTTTACATGCAACTAATCACCTACTGCGGAGCTCCAGCAAAAGTTACCTACCCTTGGAAATCTTGTCCTAGTTCTTATGTATGAATCTTCAGTTTTAATCTTGCCTACCTTTACAACTTCAGGAATTTCATCCTACTGAAGGAATACTGGTTTCCTTATTTATAAATAGAAGCAAACTACTATTTATAAAAGCATGCTCATGTGCTGGATTTTGCTATGCTGATCTTAGCAGACTCTTTGCCATGCTTTATAAAGTCCCTGTATTTGATGGATCAGTTGTGTTCACAGTGTTGCTGTGAATTTAAGGCAATTCACCATTTGAAAAAACTACTCCTCATCTGTACACCCTCCATCACTTGCATCTAGAAAAATATTTACATTTTAAGTAACATTCACATGAAGAGGATTTGATTTACTAATTTGTTAAGTTTCCTAACTACTAATTTTAATGTAAAATGTGTTATGTTCCAATTTATGACTTAAAATTCAGAAGTTCACCCACCGATTGTCTTAAATTGGTACTCAGCAG
>JAOEHX010037647.1:11778-30233 GCA_025448015.1 Bolborhynchus lineola
TAAACAGACTTCTAAAGTCAGTTTCTCTGGGTGGTGGGGGTAGATGTGCTGCCCGAACTGGCTCTTGTCAAACAACAGCAGAACAGTTTTGCTAGAAACAGCCTGTATCTGTCGATTCTGATGCTGAGCAGATGCCAACAAGCCCTGCTGGATCCAAGTGGAATGGAATTAAATAGTATTTGTACTATAGTAAGCATTATGTTCTGGGGTATCCTAGTCCCCATTTCCTCAAATTGTGCTGGAAAAGTGATCTCTCCATTAAGCGTGCAGGTAATAAAACAAGTTATGCATATATTACTGTAACATCTGAAACTATACTTAGAGAAACAAAGTAAATGCTCTTTTTCCAATCTTGTGCTGTAAAATTGTTTAGCTGGGGAGAGGAAAGAGATGTTGAAGAGCATAATCACAGAGTACTGTGAGATGTAATTGGCGTGCTGATCAGAAACGGGAGAAGAAAATGCTTCCCTCCAAGTTCTAGGAAACTACACCAAACTACAGTTGCAGGTTAGGAATTTGGAGACATCTAGAGATGAGAATTATGGCTTCCCTGTCATCTTTTCCAGAAGAAAGATACCCAAATGTCAACATTTTCCTTGTACTCTTTAGCAGAGATGGTTTTAAGAAAGCAGGTCATGAAAGCTTGTGGAAAAGTAGGAAGCGCGTGATACTGACTTAGTCCTCGGTGTTCAGACAACCTGTAGTTTGATTCAAGATTTGAGTAGATGAGACACACAGTTCTGAAAGAACGTAGAAGCCCTATGCGTGTATACTCACACACAAAGACTTTTTAAGGGCAAAAGGGCAGGGCAGTGATAACTCAGAAACATCATAGTTTCTTGCTGCTTGTCAAGCTACATTTTCTGCTGCTATTTCCTGATCAGCTGATACCATCCTAAGTTCTCTGTACCATCTTAGTAGCATTTTTTAAAGTAATAGCAGCCACAGACAAGTATTGTTTGGTATCTGAACTGTTCATCAACCGGATGAGCTGTTCTTGTTTCTGTCTTTCCCAGGAATTAAACATAGCTGCTTTTGTCATGCTAAACTGATTGTAATTTGTTCTGTGGTGCCTGTGCATGGGTAAGTCTCCATGTGCTACATAAGGGAAAGTTGTGCAAATCATTCTGGGTATGACAGACCAGTCCTTTTTTCCTGAAGAGCAGAGGGTATCCTGTGTGTGACTGTGTATTATGTCATACACACATAAAAAATGGACCTTTTATGCCCCTTATGCTGAATCTGCTACAGTAAGCATTTGGCCAAAAAGGCTAGATGTGATGGGCTTTAGTGTAGCTGTGTAATAGTGCAAGATATCTCTGAGAAATGTCAAAAGTTGACTGGTATCCATTGACACCAAAAACTTAGAAACAGTTGTCCTTGATGCTAACTTCAGGTATTCCTGCACAGAGCTTTTTCTCAGCTCTGGCTTTAAATTGCTTTTGCTGGGTATAAGGCATGCTTAAATCATTATGGTATTCATTGCCTTCCATGAGAATACAGCTAAAAGCTTGTCCATTCTGGAGTTGTTAGACACCTAACTGCACTAACATAGTTGGATTAATGAAAAACTTGAAGTACTGCTGCTGTGTCTCACTCATGCTGCGGGCAGCTTGCATGGTGTTTGCAACACTCCCCTCCTGAGTGGGAAACGATGCAAGAGACAAATGTTTTTTTAAAAGCAATGAAGTTCAACTTCAGTTCTTTCCTAATGAGATTTGAGCTTCAGGTTTTATTTTAGGAAGCCATGGAGAGTCTGGAGAGTAATTTAGAAAACTTCAAGAATTTAATTTGCAGTCTCATATGCACAACGCACATTCTCATTAAAATCTGAAGAAAAATTTGTATGCGTCTTGGAGCATGCAAACCAAGCAGAGTTTGTTCCCTGGTCTCTGTGGAAAAGCCCTACGTTTAAGAGTTTTGCCAACATTATACACTTGTGTCTTTTGGTCTGTCAGCTTTATACAATGTTGAAATGTGTAAAACTCCTGGACAGATTTTCAGCTTGCGGGAATGAATGCAGAACCATTGAGTGAGAGTGGACCACGCCAATGTGTGCAAGTGCAAGAAACTGACAACTCTTCACATAATGAGTCTGACTTAAAGAGCTGCTACCAATCTCATTCTTGTTCTAAAAATAGCTGGATTGCTAATTTAATAATACTTGTATGCTTCTGTTCAGTTTGGTGGTTTTGCCATGGTGGAGAATCACATTTATGGAGATGTGGTCACCCTGCCCTAAAGAATTGCAAGTTCAGTGTTGACCCTGTATTAATGTTTGTGTGTGTGTGTATATATATGTGCATATATGTATATGCATACACCACTTGTAGAAATATGGGCTCCTTGTATGTCAGAATACCATGACAAATTTAGCACAAGCTCTTACTTCAGCTTATACTGAAATAATTGTAAAAAGTATCTTACACTTCCCTTTTATGTGACTCCAGTGTATAGAAACCAGTGGGGTATGGAATCCTGAAGTTGTATTTAATCTGCACTGTTAGTGTTTCTTGAATTAGATGTGTGCTTTCCTAGTTATACCCGAGACTTGTCTTAATACTTTACCAGCAAAGTTGTTTATGTCCTCTTCCTTTGTGTTGATTATAATTAATTGTATCTGCTTCATTTTATCGTATTGCAGAATATGAGAACCATAAGGGCACTTGCTGAAATTGCAGAAGTAACAAAACCAGAAAGGAACTTTCAGCCTACCACAGATCATGCTGACCTTACTTCTATGGCAATTACTGTAAGGGATTATGGAAATACTTGCAATGGAGTAACTAGGAAGAGCAGTGATGCTTTGGGTATGTTTTCACTGTTGTTTGGCTCTTGGAGGAGTCATTCATTCCCATGGAAAACGATGGAAAATGTTGCCATTCTCACTGAAGTTGGTTTAACTGTAACCTGGCATAGGCACATAACAAACTGCTGAGCAACAGAGTTGGACCTTTTTAGTATCAGTGTTACACGAACCTTTGTGTTGTACTTTGTGTCGCAGCGTATCTGCACTGTTTTGTTCTTTGCTGATACTTACGCAGTAGTTAGGCCTGGAAACACAGTAATGTGTTAGATAATTAGAAAAGAAAAAACGTGCAAACTGAGTAGGAAGGATAAAATATCTGAACTGATCTCTACTTTAAGGCATGAATCATGCAGCTCAAAAGAGCCTGTTCATGGGGTTGTCCACATCAGTCCTGAGGATGAAGTCTTAAAAACCTGGCTTCTTTTTCTACATTCTTTTCTTCTTTGTTTTCTCCTGACATGCCACCTTTCTTCCAGCTGGAGATGCTGGCTGCAGTGAAGTAGGTGTAGTCTGTCAGAGAAATATCAAGATTTAGGAACGTAGAAGAAAGAGCCAGCTGCCTGCACTGTCCCATCTGCGTTGTCGAAGAGTGCAGCAGGAGAAGCAGGAATAGGCTGGGATGTACTGCACTAGGCTACTTATTTATTAAATACTGGTGTAATAGAAAGGTTGTATTGCCAAAAAGAACTTACATTCTGCGCTTTAAAGTAGAGGGATTCACAGTAACAATGCTGCTGCTGTGATGGGTGTAATATGCTGCCCATAAGGAACCAGCAATGTGGGCAGAGGGATTTTGATAGGATTTGACTCCCTCCTACATGGTCAGGCACAAGTTCTTCAATTTATTTTTTTAACTTGCGTAAACAGAAAATGACATAGTGGATCCCATGTCAGCCAAAAGAGCCATCTGTGGTTTAACCCTGTCACAAACAGTATAGCAGTAATTCCAATGCCACTGACAGTGTGGAGTTTGCCAAAAAAGCAGATGCTTCTTCTGACATGCATCTTCAATGCAGTGCCGTTTCTATCCTATAATTGCTGTCTGTGGAGGGAGGGTGGGTAGGATAGCCAGATGAGCAGAATGATGAAATTGTAGGGTTTTTTGGGAGAAGCAGGAATTTAGAAAATAGTAACAAAAATTAAAAAGGAAACACTTAAAAAAATTGTTTGAAAAAGCTGAAATAAAAAACTGCAGAGTTATCGTATGTGTCTTGTGAAACCCGTGACACTTTTTAAGTAAAACAGTGCTTGCAAGAGCTTATCAGAAATTTTAAGTCTAATACAGGATGGAAGAACAGTAAATAGTACTTCAGAATCCTTTCTGTGGTGTTTTTAACTTTTCAAAAGAAAGCGTTTCCTTCTCCAATATTTTAAAGAACTTGAGAATGACCAAACATGCTTGCTTTTATTTTTTATCCCTGGAGCTGCTAGTCTTTGTAATACAGCTGTTCAAGCACTACTCTGAATATGCTGAGGTGAGTATCTGTGTGTCTGCACTGTGCTATTTTTAACGTGATACTTACACTCATCAGTAGCAGCTTCATGAGCTGTATAGACCTAGCTGGACTAGCCGCCAAACTACAATGATGGGTGGCATCCTTAATTGGTAAGAAAAGAGGATGGCCTCATGAACATTGCATATTTACAGTTTTATGAAATTAAAACCTTAATTACCTATACGCAATTACCTATATAGAATCATAGAATAGTTAGGGTTGGAAAGGACCTTAAGATCATGTGTATGCTTTCTAGCATATCACAAGTAAAAGTACTTGAAAACAGTAAGCTTTTGATCACACTGAGTATTGTCTGTGGCCCCATTTGTTGGCACTGGAGGCAGAAGATCAGGACACCTCATGACAAAACAGGTGAGCAAAATAGCAGCTGAGCTGCAGACTGGCATTCTTCTAATAGAAGATTCTGTCCTCTGTGCAGAAGTCACTGCCTTATGCAATACAGCAAAGTCTTGCTGCCTGACCTTAGTTTTGCAGGATTCACTTAGAGAAATGGTTACCTGCTGTCTGTTTTCCTACAAGGGAGCCAAAAAATACCCAGATGAATCCAGGTCTCTTACTTTACATATGTTTAAGTCCCACCTTGTGGTGCAGCTTTTGGTTAGTTCTTCCCATTATACTCTTCAGTGCAGTAAGAAGATAATACCTATTATTTATTTTGGGATTGCAGTACACTTATTTCCAGTTTCCATGAATGAGAAAAAAATAATTTCCATTTTTCCTTTGTATATATATATATTTTATTATGGGAAATGTCTGGTTTTATTTTTCTGTAAGAAAAAAACGAACAGAGGAACTTTTTTACTTTGAGGTATTAGTGCACCTTCTGATCTTCAGATTTATTTTGGATAACTTTACTTACTAAGCAGTGTTTAAAACCAAAGTGTATCAGAAGCACCATGCATTTAACGACTGGAGAAGAGGGGGAAGAGATAGGATCAGTGATGCCTTTCAGTGTGCCTTTTGCTCTGCTTCCTCCTCTCCCAGGACTGTGCATGCTGAGAAGCTAATGAGTTTATTAGCTTAAGCTCCACTGCAGTTCACACCTCACTTTTTTGCTGGAGAGTGCTGTACAAAGGGAACTGCTGATCTAGGCAGTATTTCCTTATTTTGCTGATGAAAATGTCACATGGGACGGTGTCAGAAGACTCAGTCAAGATTTTTAGGTGTTTACAGCTAATGCCTTACCCACTAAGCTGGTTGCACTGGCAGTGAAGAAAGTTACATTTGTTTTGATGTGATCTGCGTTTGGCATTTTTGTTCCGTACACTTTTTTTTTTTTTTTTTTTAAATCTTCTGGATTCTTGTAAGATGATTGTTCAATAATTTGTTCCAGAGTATTTCTGGGAATTGGAGTTGGGCTGACTGCTGTGAAATTCCCTGGGTCTTCCTCTTCCCCTTAAAAAAGTTGCAGGACATTGGCTGACTGAGAAGTGAAACTATTTATGGTAATTCTGTATGTGCCAGCTGCAGTTTGGCTGGATGTCTTTCTTTCATGTTCTGGGAATTTTACAGCTTTCATGAAGTAGAACAATTGCCTGAGTACTTATTTTCTTTGATTTGTCATCTGTTTTGGGATAACACCTGAAGTGTTTTTAAATGGTGGTAGTGAATAGGAGTTTTCTCATTTAATGAATGTTTAAGCAGAATCCTGAAGGGACCGCTATGACCTTCAGTTTAGGGATCTCTGAACTTCTTAATCCTGTGAGCACTGTAATAGTCACCTGTCCAAGAGTCATATGCATGTGCTTCATTTCTGCATGTTTCCTCTTCAACTTTGAAACTGCTGCCTTCTGTGCTCTAAGACATCTTTTATGTGCTTATTGCTAGCATTTAATGAACTCCACTGGAAACATGGCCATAGGTAGCCTCCCTGCTAGCATATAACCCATTGTTCCCCCTCTCCCATCACACAACCTGAGACATAAAAAGCCGACCGAGTCATTTTTACTTACAGTCTGTAGGCTGTATGTGATTTGCCAGCTCTAATGTGGTCATTCCTGATGTAGTCTTACCTACTACATGATGTAGGAGCTTCTAAGTTAATTGTTCTTTCAGTGGAAGCTTTTCTCCTACCAATGATATCTTAGATGTTTCCTATTGTAGAGGACATTGTAAGATTTTGTACCCTGCTATTAATGTCTACCAGCAGATGTATAATGCAAGAGAGAAATGATTTGTATTCAGTGTCATGTATTGGACTTGCTACCTTTCAGAGGCTTGCATAAACTCATTAGGATGTTCATTAAGCCTCTCTGAAAAAAAGATGCGTTTTCTTATAATTGTTATTTGAATCCTCAGGCTGGAACAAAAAATGTAACATAGTGTAGGGATTCAGTACCCTTTTCTCTCTGGATCCTGATCAAAAGCCTTGGCTGGTTTCACTGAAGGAAATAGGTCTGCGTATTTACAAGAGTCAAGAAGGAAGTTGGCAGTGAATTCTTTTGTGTCTATTGCTCAATGAAGCTAACCGCAAAAACACGTGCCTGCTTCTTTTTCTTTCTTTTCTCTCTTTTTTTCTCTCTCTCTCTCTTTCTCTCTCTCTCTCTTTCTCTCTCTCTCTTTCTCTCTCTCTCTCTCTCTTTCTCTCTCTCTCTCTCTCTTTCTCTCTCTCTCTCTCTTTCTCTCTCTCTCTCTCTCTTTCTCTCTCTCTTTCTCTCTCTCTTTTTCTCTCTCTCTTTCTCCCTGCCCCCCTATCCCTTTTAAACCCCTTTTGGCCATTACTCTAAAGTTCTACTGTGACTTTATATGGAACCTGCCTTTATCATAGGGAGGTAGTATGTACTATGGGGGATGGAATTAAGCTTTTAGTCATTCTGAGCCATATCTTATTTATTAACTGCAATGAGAAACACAAAGTTAAGTTAAAACAGACACAAGCAATATGCTGGGAATCAAAGAATGGGCTGAGGTAGTGCCTGGGAGGTTTATGTTTGCGTTTATGAATGGACAGATTCAACACATGTATTTCAGATGTCACTGTTGTCTTAACAAGTGCCACAAATATAGCAACGTGTTGGTGACACCAATATGTCTGTGTGTGAAACAGCAGTGTGTGTGTGTGGTGTGTTCAGGGTAAAGCTTGCCTGTGAATTTGGCTTGGTCTTTAGTGACCTGTTAGTAGGTACAGTTTTATTACCAGATTTGTTTTCTAAGGGTTAAGTGGCATTTGCACAATGTTAGCTTAGTCAGCTGACTATTTTGTTAATGATGAGCTCTAGCGAAGCAGTGTGGTCTGAAGTGGGGGTTGGGGGTGTAGAAAATTCTATGTAGAAAACAGAGGGGGGCTATTTGAAATACATGTGAACAAGCAAAAAACCCCAGCTCCATTTTTCTGTGCAGGTAACATCTGTAAATTCAGGGTTGCTGCAAAAAGCAAGAGATTAAAGCAAGCAGAGGCTTGGTTTGTGTTTGCAGTTGGCTTGGTTTGTGACTTCCGACGCTCGGGAGTAGAGCCTGGAGCCAGCTGGACAAGAGGAAGAACTTAAGCTCTGGGCTGGGTCAGCATGCTTTGGAATCCTAGACCAAAGGACGTGGAGACCTTTTCAAGAAGAGGATATGTAGGATAGAAAGCCCTAAGAGGCAGCTCAAGTTGTACCGTGGGAAGTGTTGCATTCACAGCCTACCTTTATGTGGTGGCCCACTGAAGGGAATCTCTTCCCAGAGACCTGTTGGGGTGCTGGGGCTGCTGAGCTTGCAGAAGCGTGTGGAGATCCAGCTATGTTTCTGCAAGTCAGAAAGACCATTTGTGTTCTGTAGCTGACAGTCAACCGTATTGCCTGTATATACTTTAATTGCCAGCATATGGGCCATTTGCCTGACCACAAAAGCTTTTATTCTCATGCTTTAAATTTTTAAAGGCTTGTCATCAGCAGAAATATCACAGTGTGAAGCTTTTCTTCTTCTGCAGCCACTTAGCTACATGGCCCAGCAATAGAGTGGCACAAGTGTACCGCCGGGGATCTAGCTGGGAGCTTGAGTATTTGGGGTGGGGAATACATGCTGATGGCCACCCCTGGGGGAGTAATCAGTAAGTGGCTATTAGACCCATTTGCTGGGGGGGAGAGGAGGAGTAGGCATAAGGAAGGTGTAATCTATGTTAGAGACCCTGGTGCTCTGTGCCTGCAGCTAGGCTCATGCAGTGCACTCAAGTGTTCAGATTGCTTATTAACAATGATGCGTGTTGTTGTTACAGGTAGCAAATAATGTCTGTAAGACAGAAAGTCATTTTGTTGTCTCTTTACCAGCTTCATTTGTGCATAGGAGAAGTGCCACCATGGTGTGGTACATTCTGGTTCAATCTATTCATAGTACTCTCCTGTTGTTCATGTGGATCTTCTGGAAGAGAGGCTTCAGAATATTTTGTAAGACAATGGAAGTGTGACTGTGAATACACTTGAAAGCACTTACGACTTATCTCCCAAATGATTAGATTTCAAATTAACAATGTCTTTAACAGTAAAAACGTGTACCACCTTGAATTATGAAGGAGGCTAAACATATCACACCATCAGTGTTAGGTAACTAACTGCAAACTGTTGTTCTTTTATACTAAGCACTTGAAATTCATCATTTCTTCAATCAAACATATTTTTAAGTCCTTTTATTTGTTTAAAAGTTTGCTGGACTGCACCATAAATGTCATCTGCTTGAACTACTAAGCTGTTGCCCTTGGTGAAAGATAAAGATACATCTTGCTGGTGCTTCATTAGCTGCTAGGTGAGAGTTTCCTCTTTCACTAGCCTGAGATGCAAAACTGGAAGAGACCTCATTAGTTCAGATCCAAGAGGAGACATGTCCTACACAATGCTGTCATAGAATGTAATAAAATAATTTTCTTTCCCTCCCTCAAACATTCCAAATGTCACTCCATTAGTGGTTGAAAGCCTCATAAGAAACCGTAATCTGTGCAGGTCCATTTGCCGTCACTGGTGTGTACGTATGGCAGTATCCAAAAGCACTGCAAGCTGGTCTGTCTCCCTCTCACTCAACCGTTCACCAGGAGTAGCATTATAGTGAGCGCCTGAAGAAAACGCCAGGAGTTACATCATGCTCTACATCTTGTCCTTTTATTAGATGGTGCTCCAGCATGCATGTTTCTAACTGCCCGTGGACCGATCCTTGTCCTCCCTGCACTGGGGAGGATTGGTGTGGTTCACGGTGGGGATTTGTCTCGCTGCTGGGGGTAGCGTCGGGGCAGATGTGTGCTCACACATTTCACGTGGATAGGTAATAGCGAGGCTGCAGTTCTGATTTGTGTTGGCATGGCATTTACCTATTTAGCAGTATACAAAAATAGCACGATCCTCCTGTTCTCTAACAGGCTGTCACTTTTAAATTGCTATAGAGGCAGCACTTGAACGAATTCTGTCACTGTATCTTATTTTTTTCTTAAAACCCTGTTTGCTCTTGAAATATCATTAGTGAATTAAAAAAAATGATGATTTCCTTGTGATAACAAGTATAAGCTAGTGGTTGAGTTGTTGCAGTGACCAGGTTCTTGGAGATTGTGTAATTAATCATGTTATTGGAGGGGAGAACAGAAAAGGTTGGTGCCTGAGGCAGGGAGCTGGTCCCTGCATTAGATGTCACAACAAAGTAATATGATGCGTCTTCTGAAGAGATTTTGGGAATTCAAGTCTTTTGTAACAGAGAGGATTAACTTTATTTCAGCATGTCTGGGCAGATATTTATTTAACATGCCCATTAAAAATCTCAGTCTCTCAGCTATGTCAGGTCATTTATTTCCATGCTTATTGGTGATGAGAAGCGACAGCCAGAATCTGGAACTTGGGAAATTTGGGTTTGTAATAGTTACAATTTCTCTCCGAGTGCTTCTCCCTTAATAATCTCAGGTTCTGTTTTGTTGTGATTTTGGGGCCTAATTAACATGAAAGATTATTCCTGTGAGTACACTCAGTTTTCTAAAGTTTTATCTGCTGATATCTGTGTGCAGACTGCCTGAAAGATTGTATCATTTAATTAAGAACAGACGAGGATTAATGTAATCTATTGGATGGGGACAGGAGACTGGGAAGGGTCAGGCAAGAGCTAGTGCTGGGCCTGCTTGAATGGCTTGTGGAAACCACGCATGGTTCACTTCATGCTGAAATTGGCAAATAGAAATCCTTTAATACTTCTGGCAAATAACGAATGGCAAAGCCGTGGTGTCAAATATGAACGTTCTCATTTACATTTAAATAGTTTCAAGTTTCCTTGTGTGTGTCACACATAGCAAAAAGTAACACTCCATTGTTGCAAATATTACTTTTAATGAAAGTAAATACCGTTGTCGCCAGTGTTAATCTGGTGCACTCAGGAGTCTGTTTCTAAATATTGATTTCTGGCAAATGACCTTTATCAGCGTTGTAAGGTTTTATTTGGATAATGTTCTGTGTTGAAGCCTGGAAACATCCACCGGTGGTCTGGTTGCATCTCTTAGTAGCCATCACCATCAACGTGGTCAGTATCTTACAGACCCATAAAAGATGGGGCATCCTCTCCTTCAGGAACTGAAGATCTGCGATGGCTTCGGGACCAGCTGGACTCAGTGGCACGCGCTGAGGTGAAGGGGGGTTGGCAGATGTCAAAGCTACTGATGACAGCTTCTAAGAATGGCACTCTTGTGTGGTTCTTGAAGCCCTGACACGGGTTTCAGCGTGGTGCAGATAGTTAAGAAACCACTGGCCTGCTGAGCTGAATACTGGTTGTCATTTTTCAGCTTGGATTCAAAGCTGGGGACTAAGCTTCATCTTCCAAGGGATTTTCTGTTTATAAAATCATTGCAGCTTATCAGGTCTGACTTGGAAATAGCTTGCTGATCTACATAATTAAGCTATTAATAACAAAGTAAATGAACCTGCTTTTTAACTGTGGTTATTCCTTATTGAAGTTCAGCAGGCTTATTGCCCAGCATGCGAGTGATTTTCCTAAACCTTTGTCTTTGCCAAAATGATGGTTTCTCACCCTGGGGTTCTGTAGGTTCAGGTGCTATTTGGTAGCAGTATAAATTATCACTCTGAGATACGGGGGCTAGTAAGTGACAGTAACAGGAAAACCTCACCCACATTTTTATTCTTCTATATCTACTGTGAAGCTGCAAGGTGGAGGCAGTCAGCACAAATAGAGATGGTTTTCTCTTGCCTGAGTTTGCTGGTTGGCCACAGTTTAGTAAGTTTGTGTTAGTGACGGTTGTCTCTGTAGACGTGTCAGTCATAAGTCCTATGTCCCTTGGCCAACGTTATTGATAATCCAGATAATAGCTTCTGCCATTGAAGCTTGCACTTATTGTAGGGGAAGTCCTGCTGACTGTTTCTCTGTGTGGTTTTTCCTACTTGGATCCTCTGACTTTGAGCCAGGATCCTGGCATGGATATTGGAGTAATATGCCTTGTACCGGCTGCTGGGTACCATGCTGCAGTGACCCAAGAGCAGCTGATACAGGGGATTGGGTTACCAGTCCAGAAACCTTGCTTGTTGCCTGTTTGGAAGTGCTTATCCAAAAAGAGGCAAGAAACTCTTGCTTAGTTTTCAGATGAAAATCAGCCATGTGCAGCAGGTATCAGCTTAAAGTGCCTTGAAACTCAGAGTCTCTTGTGATGCCAGAGTAGCAGATGGGCTGTTGTCACCACAGATGAAAATTATGTTAATTAATATGTTACAAAACTGACTCCAGTTGAACATTTGTTTTTTATGAGAATGTGATGATCAGCTTCTCTGAAAGATGAATTTGGGGAATATTTGGACTGATTTGTTTTTCTGGAATAGCTTTCTGGAGACTTAATATGCTGTTTGGCTTTGGTGCCGTGACTGTCAGTGGACAGTCAGTTGTGAGGGACGCAGTTAAAGAACTTGGGGTGAATTAAATTAATGAGTTTTAAGTATATTGTTGTCATGGGTTCAGCATAATTGTGCAGTTGCTGTAACCTTGTGCAGAGTGTGCACTCTTCTGCTGCACACACGGGCATCTCAGAGATGGCTACGCTACAGCCCTGTCCCAAGGAGTAGCTTTCTCAACATTCATAGCAGCTATTAATGGAGGAATGGATTGAATGAAGATCTGAATGCTTCCTTATTCAGGAGCTGAGACCTTGTATGCACTTTTTTCCCCCTAAAAGAAACCTGTAGAAATCCAGGGTGTTTTCAGGGGACAATGCCCACTGTGTAGATCTCTGGTCTGACGTTAAATGGCAGACTTAGAGATGGGTGTTGCCTTGTGCAGATTTCATAAGTGAGTGTCAGCCCATATTTTGGCTGTTGAAAAATTAACTTCTGGAAGGCCCAGTACAATCAATATTTCATTTCTGCTCTTCCAAATTACTGCAGGTCTTTCGAAAAGTCTTACATGCTGACACTCAGAGGCCTTTGGATGCAACCTAGAAAGCTCTGCTTTCCTTGCCCATAAGAGCATGTTGGTTTAGGCTGAAGGGTGGTTTTGACAATAGCCAGCACAGATGCTTCGGAAGGTGTAAATCCTCCCCTGTCTACAGATAATCTGTCTCCTACTGTTAGCCACATTCTGATCTCTAATAGATAAAGACTGGCTTAATCCCCAAAGCATGAGCTTTAATATCCTTTACAAAAGCCTCCTCCTAATTCACAAGGTCCTTGCATGGTTTTGTCCCCTATGAAGTTCCTGCTGGGTGGCTGGGAGCTGTTTGGGGCTGTCTGAAAGGCAAAGAGATGTTGGCCGGAAGATGCCAAAAGCTGGTCGCAAGACTGCCCCTGTGCTGCTACCATCTTCCTCTCTGCAATTTATGGGAGCTGCTGATTTTTGTTACCTACTTACAGATTGGAGTTATTTTAATTATTTTGTATTATTTTATTATTTTTACCTCACCACACACTTGCAACTTTCATTTCTTTATGAAGAGAGGTGGGTTGTGGTGATGCGTCCCTTGCTTGAGCAGTCTTTATTACAGCTGTATTCCTTCATCTTGCTTCTGCAAGAAGTTTGTCTTGTGAAACAAAGCACTACAGCACCAACGTGTTAGCCAAGAGAATGGACTGAGTGTTGCTTTCTTCTGTGACCAAACCAGCCCTGTGTCTGTCTGGGAGCCCTTTCCCATCTTGAAAAGCTCAGCTTTGCCTTCCTGCAAGCTGGCGCTGGTGGATGTTGGCAGGAGGCCTTGGAAGCAATCAGCCGAGCAGGGGATCCTGGCTGCTTTCCCTGCAGTGATGCATTTCACACCAAAATGCACATGCTTGCTGGCAAAGATGGCTTGGCTGCAGCATCTCTCCTGTGTGCTGGGGAAGGAGGTGGCTGCAGTGGGATTTAGCAGGCTTTGACGTGCAGGTCCTGGTGTGGCGAGTGAAATGCAGCCCACTGTCAGTACCAGCATGAGGGGTGGTTTTGCTGCCAATGTGCTGCAATACTATTTCTAGTACAGAAAAAGACCTTGGATGAGTTCTGTGAAGTACCAGCATTGGTCTGAGCAGAGAATTCTGTGCCCTTTCTAGCTCTTATCAGCCTCCTCTGAAAACTCCAAGTAAATCTATGTTTTACCACCCATGAAATCAGGTGTGATGCTTTTCCATCCCACTGCTCATTCCCTGGGAGGTGATGACGATTTGGAGCATCTCCATGTGCCTAACTTGGTGTAAGCACAAAGTTGACCCTTTCCTACCATCCTGATCATTTACAAAGTGTTAGGGGTCTTGTATGGAAATCACAACAAAACACTTTGGTTTTATTTATCATAGTCATCCTAAGGATGAGATCTTTGCATGGATGTGAAAGCACAAGTTTTGCAGAGCTGCAAAATAAACTGCAAGTGCTTGTTTTAAAAGAACCAAGAGGGAATAATGAGCCAGTGTTGAAGGCTGAGGGGTTTCAGTTTTCTGCTTTTTAGGGAAACATGTTTGAGTAAATTGCAAAGGACTCTGAGCATTCGTGACAGTGGCTTTTAATTGCTTCGTAGCAAATGTCATTTTTTCTTCACAATCTCACAATTAACCTGCTCCCTATGGTTTCCCAGTAGAAGTTCTGCTGTTGGTACAAATTGATTGTGCCTCTGCCTTTCATGTTGGGAGGAGAAGGGAAATTAATTCCTAGTGCCCTCGGCTTGCTGGAAATCTCTTCCTGCCAAGGTCTGTGTATGCAAGTGGTGCTCTGGGATTATTGAAGGGCTGAGCATTTCTGTATTTTCCTGAATGCTATTTTATTACCCTTCACCCTCCAGCCTTTATTTTTTTCCTAGTACTTAAATTACAGCTCATGTTAGTGATCAGTGGGATTATGCAGGTGCAAGTGACTCAGTGATAAACTTTGTGTTGCAGGGGCTTCTTATATTTGGGAGGGGAGCAGGAAGAAAAAAGTCCTCTAACGTTTTGAGCTGAAAATATGAACGCCTGAACTAAACTAGCCATTCATTGTATCTGAAGAAAAACTTCAACAGGGATTTATTTGCCTAACTTGAAATTGCCTTTGAATTAGTCTGTGACAGTCTTCATATGAAAACTCTAGTTCTATTTTGCTGTCAGTGTCTAATCAGCACAGAACGGCAGTGCGAGTTAGTGAAGAAGTAGCAAATGTATGTAGCTTGCACAGCTTCCAGTGCCATAAATAGATTTATTTCATACTTGGGTTCACATTTGCTTTTAAGCCTGGACTCAGCACATAAGCATGTGCGTAAGCAGGCTTGCTGATTTCCTTAGGCTGTGCAGTGCATGGCTCTGCCAGTGTTCCTTGCAGTGATAAGAAGGACAGTAAAATCTGAACAGAGAGCAATGGGTCTGCATGCAACTGTGCCAGCACAGACACATGCCTGCCTGTGTGCATGCTGCTGCAGTCTTGCTTCATCCCATCATCTGTGTGCATAGCTGCGGGGTCAGGCTCCGCACCATCGTTCTGCCAGCTCAAACTCACAGCCCTTCTGCAGTGCTGGGTCTCCTCTTGTTGTGTTTAGGTGCAGAGGTGTGGGAAAATAGTCATGTTAGATACTGGTGTCTGTGTTAGCTGTTGGCAAGTGCTGTCTGAACTGGCAAGCCCTGCATGTGTCACTCTGCAGACATGTAATGGGCTGTTGGAGGCTGTCGGTCTTTGTGCTGCCTGGGTGGGATGGATTGCAGATGGACCTTGGTGGGGAGGCTGTGCATGGGCATGCAGCAGCCTGCAGCATGTGCTCACAAGCATCCACGGTTTGCACACATGGGGTATCTTCAGATATGTTCAGAAGGAGCAGATATCACTAGAGAGAGGAAAACAAATCTTACAGTCTGAAGGCGGATGGTGAGTGCACAGGAGAAGAAGAAATCGTAGCCAGAGGACTTGAGAAATCAGGCAGGAAAGATTGCAGAGAACGTACCGTCAAGCACTCGGAGCAGCTTCTAGTGCCAAGAGGCTGCTCAAGAGAAGTGAAAAGACAAACCATGGGTGAGGGTTTGGAGCAATATTCAAGTCAGTCAACCAAAGATTTGCAGCCACAACCAACTATTAGTAACAGATGGCTTAATACCCAAAGGAGGTCAGAACCAAAGGGCCGCTAATAGTGCACCATATTTGTCTTGCTTAGCAAGCCTTGCACGGTAGCTTGGAGAGCTTCAAGTAAAACAGCCTGTACCTCGCTTCACCCTGTGGGCACTGGCAACCCATGTTGCCCACTCGAAGGAGGGCAGAAGGATTCCCGATAACTCCGATGAGACCAGGCATGATGGCACAGGCATCTCAGCAGTGTTACACCATGTTGCTGCTCTATGTGAATCCTGGGTATTCTTTTCCAGTTGTCTCTATAAATGCCTGTTGTCATAGTCTGTCTCACCTTAGGATAAAGTTTAATTTATCCTATCTGTTTCTTGGTTGCCATTGGTGCCCTTTTTCTCTATAATTTTTCATCTCTTCATTTAATAGAGGGATCTCGGGTCTGTGTTTTTATTGCTCTGCCTTTTTGTGTAAGTGGTGAAAAAGGTATGCTGAGGATGTGTGCAGATGTACCCCGTCCTCTCCCATGCTTTTGTTGCTAGCAGGGTACTTAAAGCAGAAAAATAAGCGATCTCATCCTATTGCAGAGATCTGTAGCCAGGATTGCCTTTTATCTTTTCTTTTCTATGGATGTTGTTCTTCCCTTCACTGTTTTCCTCCACCTCCAAAATACATCTTGACATAGAACATGTCCATTCAGGGGTCCTTGGGAAAGTAGAAATAAATTAACTAAAGGTGTGAATTTAAAAAGGATTATTTAAACCTCATTAAACTTCTGTGTTTACACACTTTTCTAAATTAAAGTTATTTTCATTTGATTTCAGTTCACTACCTAAGTGGAGTAATCTCATTTTAATTAAGGCAAATTAGTTGAGTGAATGTTCAAAGTGAGATTACAACCAGGTAGAAAAGGAGCATTCAAGGAAAAAAGAGTGAAAAGGAAGCTGAGCTTGTTCAAAACTAATAAAACCAGAAACTCTTTCCAGTCTGAAATTTTGCAAGAATTAGATGTGATCTGTGGTGGACACTGTAAACGTTATCTTGTAAAGGATACTATCAACAGGTGAAAACTATTTCTTTTGGCTCATACGAGCAAACTCGCATCACTCCATCAATTCTGGGCATCAGCCCAATACTGTTGAAATGAGAAAGCTACATGTATTGAATGTCATTTTACTTTATTCATTCCTTTAGGAACCAGAGAAGATTTATACCAAATAGTAACATGTTTCTTTTTGTTTTACATCCCTGCCTCCTCCATCTCTGGTTCTTAACACAGTATTTTTCTGAAAGAGAAAAGATACTGGGAGGAAGAGGGATAAAACCTCTTCTTTCACTTGAAGGTTCTTGTCTCCACCTGTATATGAAGTACTCAGCCAAGCCTCATTTCTGTCTTGTGTCCAAAGAAATTTCTGTCAGGCCCTTATCTGTCAGTTCTGCAGAAGGTTCAACAGCAGCAACAGTGAGAGAAGTAAAAAGGTGTCATTCATGACAGCAGGAGGGTGAAATGCAAAGGTAGGAGATTGTATGGTGCTGGAGCTGCTTGGTGTGACCTTGGGTCTGAGAGAAAACCAGCAATTAATGACGATGCTTCTCGGCTGTGAAGATGGGAATTGAGCAGCATCATACATCAAGATATTTCATAAAACCCAGGGGAAAGGTGTGATTTGCGGTACCAAGACCTTTTACTGCTTTGGAGAGGGTGAAATAGCCGTCTTAGCTTTCTTCATGCTTCTACTCATTGTTACACGGCTAACTCCGGGCATATGGATGAGGAGTTCTGTCAGTATTTTCTAGTTTCCTTGTTCTGCCCTGTGTTGTAACGGTTATTTAGCAAACTGGGGTTTGTCCTGCAATAAGCCATGCTGGCAGTTTGTTTGTCCTCTTGCATTATTGTCACGGGTTCAGCAGTAGCAGTCATTTTTCTCCTCCTTGGGCTGGTGCGGCGCTGTGAGTTTGACTTCTAACTGGTTTATTTTGTGGTGGAAACTTCCATGGGCTTCTGCTCAGGAGTTTTCCTTTGCTCCCTAGCATGCACTTGGGAAAGGGTAATGGGTAATTTTTTTGTTGAGAGGATTTTAGGTTCTTCTCTATCTCCTTTCCTGTGGACCTATATGCAAAGTGCTTTCCTAAAGGGAGCAGAAGTCACACCTTCTACCAATGCTTCCTCTGCCCTGGATGTTTTGGAGCTGAGTGCCTGCCTCCATCAGACTTGGGGATGTCTTCATAAGGCAAGCTCTGCCTAACAGATACTGATGTAGGGTGGTTTAGAAGTACAAACTGAATGTCAGAGGTAGAGAATGTAGATTCTTGCTGTTTCTTTTAGGTAATGTTACTTCACTAGAAATGTGTGATATAGAAGTATTTTCATCTGAACCAGGAGGGTCTGAACAGTTGAACCCTATATTCAGGTTTTGGACATCTCTTGGGCAGGCTGCGTGAGAAGTACAAATTTGGTTTTATATATTTTTGGGCTGTCATCTGTGCAAAGAAAGGGAGAAAGGGACAAAGTTAACAAATATGACTATATATGATGTATGCTAAATTCAGGGACTGTTTAAAAAGACATTTAACAAGAAAACAAATATAATCACAGGATTATAGAATCACAGAATAGTTCGGGTTGGAAAGGACCTCAAGATCATCCAGTTCCAACCCCCCTGCCATGGGCAGGGACACCTCACACTAAACCATGCCACCCAAGGCTATGTCCA
>JAOEHX010037652.1:8284-39277 GCA_025448015.1 Bolborhynchus lineola
CTTTAATCTGAGCTTTTATTCACTTGTGATTTAGTTACATTTCTGACTGATAGTTACATTTTTTCTAAATCCTTAGTAGTTATTCTGCAGAATGAAAAGTTTTATTTTGTAAAAACAATTTAAAGGTAATTAAAAAAATACCAATATAGTCACACCATGGGGGAGCATTCACACAGTACTTTTTGCTACATATTCAAACAGGAGTAGATTAAAAGCACATACAAAAAAAAAAAAAAAAACTACATTTTTTTCTATGTAAATTGTGTATCTACTTCAGAAGGGATAACAGAAGGGAGGCTGCTGTGGCACTCAATCACAGTCCTGCAGTGAGATGACAATGAAAAACAGGAGGAAATTTGGATACATTTCAAGAATAAAAGAGGAAAGAAGGATAAACTGTAACACAGAAAGACCATGAAACCTCTCTTCTCTATTTAATTTGAGCGATGGTGCCATTTCATGGGCCAGACTTTTCTTTTTTTATTATTTTTCCTTTTTGTTTGTACCAGACAGGTGCTTTTTTTCCACTTCAGCACCACCATTATTCAAACGCCAGGTTGCTTCTGACAACGAAGATATTTCTCATTTAATCTCATTACTATGAACTGCAAAATGTATAATCCATCTGAAATCATATGCTCCAGTCAGACTAGCCTCCTGAATCTGTGAATTTATAAGAAGGCAGAGTAGTTGCGTTTTCTTTGTTGGACTGTTTTCATAATGCCAGAATGCTAAATTCTCAAGAACACAGCAAATATTCAGGAGTTATTAAGGAAATTTTTTTTTATATATATATAAACATTATTTTATGCTGAACCAATCTTCAAGTCTTCTTCTGTATTTTACAGCTCTGTACTCTCTCTTTATCCTTTAAATGAAAAAAGCAATAGAAAGTAAGAAAATAAGAATAGTGCACCGGTTTAAATCAAAGTGCCATCTACGTTGGTATTCTGCTCTCAACAGTGGCCATGTATGATTACCTAGAGATGATTATAAAAACAAATGAAAATAATACTTCCCCATAATGCTCATAAACTTCTATCATCTTCAGGTCAGGGACATACTGATCCAGTGGTTCCTGTGCACATAGAAACTCTCAATTTTTTTTTCCTTTGAACTTAGTAGGTCTTTCTTTGAGCACCAGGTAAATCTTAAGCATCCATATTATACTTGATAAGAGTCCTCTTGTTTTGAATCCACTGTCACCAGTTTTATTTAATTTGCCCTTTGATCTTGTGGTAAAAGAATGAAACATCAGTTAAGCCCCTGCATGCTATTAAGGAGTCTATAAATCTGTATTATTTCCCCTCCCTTCCATCAAGTATATCTTTACCATACTGATGACTGCCAACTTTGTTGTTTCTCAAACAGAAGCTATTTCATACTCTTGATGGTTTTTGTTGACCATTTGTAGTTTTCCAGATCTCAGCCAACATCAAAATTATTGAGTGGTTCATTTAGAAACTTTCTGCAAACCTTCAGTGACATTACTTGCATTTGCTCTCATCAATCACATATACATACTGTGAAAAAATAATTTAGAAAACCCAGAAGCTGTGTTGCTTTGATGACAGTCTGGAAAATAATTCATTTTAATGACACTACAAGTGTGAGGGATTCAAGACTTAATGAGACAGGCAACTGGATTGGCAGATGTTTGGTCTGCAAGGATGACTGGTCAGTCATATCAATCATAACGGCCATGAGAGCATCTCCTGATCCTGGAGGTCTCCCTGCTGAGATTCAGGGACACCATGGCAACAGCAGAGCCAAGGGCTGACCCTTCCTGTCTGAACCCTCCCATTCTGTTTTTAGGGATGAGGAGAAGAGGTTCTCTCCAGCCAGGGTTCATTCCACCACCAGACGGAAGCCCACACCAATGTTGGCACTCCAAATCTGTAGCTATTTGACTATCCTGAGAGCAACATGGGGAGAGAATGGATGAGAAAAGAAGCCTGTTGGAGGTGATGGGAAATATTTGCTTCAAAGGAAAATCGTTTTCATTCCATGGAAAACAAAAGAGAGTTTAAATTAAGTACTAATGGATCATAGAAAGGGTGGATGGAAAACATAATTACGTGTACACAATAAGCTGGGCTAAAAATTTAAGTTAGATGGTAATATTTGTTTGGGTTTTTTTTTTTTCCCCTCAGCTTTTGCAAAGTCAAAACCAGCCAAAGACTTCATATAGAGTATGTTATACTTACAAAATGGATTGTATGCAGAAGCAGCATGTAACACACAGATTTACTGACCAGTTGTGAGGCTGTGGTGACTGGCCAGAGGAGCAGACTGAGGAAACAGTTTAGCAGACAGAAATCCAACCACTGTTGTTTTAATTTTCATCTTATACCTGTGCTTCTACTGTGTGTTATTTAAAACCTCTATCAGGACTCCTCTGGTAACCATTACATTTGTTTGGGCCTACAGCACATCTTTGGAAGAAAATCATCCTTGTCCTTAAATAAGTTTTAGAGATTTAGAGCTGTTAGCATGGACAGAAGATGATGGAGTCCATTCTCATCTGAACTTTAAAGCCCCCTGAATCTCTTAAGTATCAGTTCCCAGCTCTGCTGAGTGAGGTGGCAGATTGCCAGGATGGAGCCTGGCACTGCTGGAGGTGCGCAGGAGAGCAGTCTGGATGCTGGAGGCAGGAAGGGAGCTCCAACAGGCAAAAAAGATTCAAAGTCTTGAATATAAAATAGGGGCATGTTGGCTTTGCCAGGGCCTTTTATCATCCGTGTTGCTGACCTAAATCATTGAAATTACTGTTAAGAAAAACAAACAAACAAACAAACAAACAAACAAGCAACAAAGAACAGATTAAACTTTAAGTGAGGGTCAAATCTCATGCTCAAAAAAATAAAACAAAACAAAACTTCCTCAGCAACTTTTTTGGCTCTGATGTTGCTTAAGAGCGTGCAGTTGAGCAGTGCCCAGTATTGCCCCTGCTCGCAGAATTCTCTCTCAGAAAAGGAATCAGCTTTAAAGGCTTAGCACCAGCATCATGTCCTCATCTTGCTTTACCTGGAATGTGTGAGCACCACATAGATTTTCATAAGAACAGACACACCAAACTTCATGCTGCTGCTCAACTTCCCCATATCATGGAACAGATGCTTAACTCCAGGTATAGGTTGTTCTCCGCATTCTTATGTGTCACACTTCAGGTATTTGGCAGTTTCCCAGTGGCCACACTGTTTTGGATGACATACTGAAGAAATTTACTATTTGTGTGTGTTCCTTATAGAGACTGGGCACATGAAATGGAGTTCTGCAGTCTATTGTGCTGGTCAATCGGTTTTACTTTCACAGTGCTAGGTCTTGATATAGCTGTAAATATGAATGACCATGCATAGATATAAAGAGCAGAGGAAAAAAAACCACAAGTTTATCCAGAGCACAAAATTCCCAAAGAAAAAAACATAACAATAAAAATTGGCCTTCCTTAAGTGACAGAATAATGCTGAGACGCAAGGCTGCCAGTTACTGCATTACATGATTTAGACCTCTGAAGTGATGATATTCTGTTAACACTAATTTTGCTGGGAATTCAATAAAAGCAAGGTAGTCTAATGAAGAAATGGTAACTCATGAAAATTAAGAGTAAATAAAAAAAAATGTCCTAAAAATATGCAGAACAGACATGCAAATAATATACTTATTTTAGCATATATATATATATGCTGGATTGTTGGATAATCAGGACACCTTTTCATTTCCTAATATGAACATCAATTTTAAAACAGACTAGAATGCATCAATGTGAATGATGTGCCCTTCTTTTTGTTTCGCTGCCCATTAAATCAAACTTAGTACTATAAGAAGAAAAATGGGAGAAGAGCAGCATAAAAAGGACAAACTGGGAATGGTGACTCATCAAAGAGAAGTAGATTCCCCCACACTGTTGCCAAATATAGCATGCTTTTGTTAAATGAAGATGAATTCCTGGTTTCCTTTCTGTGTTTTTTCTTTACCCTTCTATTCTGTCTGTGGGACATGGTTTGTTTTTCCTGACAGTTTGAGATTTCCAAGCTACTGCAATGTAGTGCCAACACACACTGTGCACAGTAAGTGAAAAAGAAACAATCTGGCTGTTGTTTCTTGCTTTGCAAATAGCAGTTTGCTTCTCATGACTGTATTTTAGATATTGCTACCAGAGTCCTGATTTTAGAAATTAAATTTGGCATCCAATTAAAATAAAAAATTATGCAAATGTCCAGAATATGTTGCAATGCAACTTTGTAATTGCACAAGCAAATTAGAGTTAAAGCTAACAGTTACTTCTGGTTTTCTGAGGAATCAGGCTTCCAATACTGAATGGATTCATCAAGGTGAACAAAGCATTAGCAGTTCATTTAAACCAAATTTAAATCAAGAAGAAATTTAAAGTATTTAATTTTTTATAAAGTATTAAAGTATTAAATTTTTAATAAATTGTGCTTCATTATTATTTAACACAAGTACTTTATATTTAACACAGATTAAGCAACAAACTTAACAGATTTGCTACTACCACTTATTCTATTTGGACATCCACTGGCTATGGTAAAAATGAAGCCAAATTTCCAACAAGTTTCAGATCTTTCACTAAATAGTATTGATATCATGTCAAGAAGTTACTAGAACAAACAGTGATACAAATCACATGCCTTGTGCAGTTAAATGTATATTTTATTTAGATTTTATAGGCTATTTACTGCATGATCTTCATATGTCATAAATTATCATAGCTCTATTGAAGTCAGTGAAGCCTGTTTATATCAGCTGAATTTTTTCTCCTTACTGTTGGATGATTAATGTTGGTTTTTAATATTCAGTAGAAAAATACGTTGTGATGGAGAGAGACATCAAGAAAAGGACGGAGATATAAATATTATAACTGGTTTGGGATTTCCCAAGAGGTGCTGAAAGCCAACATTTAGGAGGGACAATACAAGGACAAATCTCACTGCAGTTGTTTTATAAGATATTCTGATTCTTTATTTGAAAAAATTTAAAGTAACTCCCAGGGGGGAAAGGGGAGAGGGGATAGAAGTTGTACTGAAAATAAATCCTGCTTAAAAGTAGCCATCAATTACATGCGTGATGTAAGATGACTAATTGCCTCATCTAGAGATTATTGAAGATCAGACTGATTCTGTATTAACTGCCATTCTTAAACACTGAATTACTAAATCCAGAATCATACAGTTTAATTACTTGTACTTTTGTTGCTTCAAGAATGTGACAACTTAGTTTGTAAATGGTCTATCTAATACAGAATGTCAGCTGTTCATACATGTCAGTTTGTTGTTGCTCAGTGTTATTTTATCAACTGAAGTAACAGGATATTTATCTTCTATTCTAAAAACTCATTGCATTGTGATTATATTTTTGAAAAAGCCTGAAGACAAAATGACCTTTGCAAATTAATTAAGGTGATAATTCTGGATCATCTCTTAATTAAAACACAGCTTTGAAACACCCTTTGTGATTCTATCAACAACTGATTACAGATAATCTTGAGACAAAGCAATTAATCTTCTTCCCTTTTGATTGTTTTCCTTGATCCCTTATCTGAAAGCAGTTATTAAAATTATTTGCCTTCTTTATAATCTGTTTGACTGTTTGGACTTAGCTTTATTTATAGGCGTATTCTCAACTTTTCGATGTATTTTGCCACTAAAATTTAGGTCAAGGTGTTGTGCACCTTTTCACTCTGTTTCTGTCATTCACCAAAGATTTTCCTATAAGTAGTGGCTGCACATCAGACACATGGGGTTTTTCTTGTGTTAAACTCCTAGGTTGGATCGTGAGAGCAGCCATATTTTGATCTCTCCATTTCAAAGGTCTGCTGTACAGATCCAATAGTCTCAGTATTCGGTGTGACAATAACCAAATAGCTACTGTCAAGTAGCCAAAAGAACAGTGGTGGGTTTTGGAAAGTAGAGAACATGTTAAAGAAATTGGAGCTGAAGTGAAATTTAACTTCACGGGATTATTTTAATTGCTCTACTTAATTAATGGCAAATGACACAGAATGACTTAAAATCCCCAGGGATAAATATCATCTCTATTACATTCTATATGACCTCATTTTTGGCAACTGAGCATCTGCCGTTGAATTGGTCTTGCTGGACATACTGGTTTTTGTAATCTTTTACAAAAACAAGACCTACTTAAGAAAATTAACTAAGACCGCTTCTGAAGAGGCTTACACGTTTATTAGTGCTCTATTTCTGTCTTATACCTATTAAACTCTGTGAGAGTTGTTCATAAAGGCCAGCATTACCCTAAAAGGTTAAATCTCTCCCCCTGGATTCATTTGAAAAAGGCAGAGGGTCATTTAGAAGACCTACGTCAGTTACATCTTTCCCAATGAAACTGTAGCAAGAGGATAGGGAGGTTTATAACACCCTTTGTGAACATCCTTGTCCAAAATTTTCCCATGTAAAAATTACTGTAACAATTTCAGGCTTTTTCCCATAAAATGTAAAATAATTTCAACTGCCATTTGCCTTTCTTTTCATACATTTCATGTTATTCGGAAACATATTAGCAGCACAACAGCAGCTGATTATTAACAGACTTGTTGTAGAGCAGATTAAACAGTTTTATAATGATTTGGAATGTACTGAGTTAGTTGCAACAAATCAAAGTCATGACTAGTGAAGAGGAATAGACAGAAATTATGGCTCTATCAGCATTCTTATGTAGAAAGTAGTTGTGTTACAACTTTCATTAAAACATATTTGTCAAATTAGTGTGTGAATTTTCTTGGTGGTAAAAGGAAATGGAAATTTTGTTTACATTGATACAGACTTTATAACACCTGCACATTGAAATCTCCCATCTTTGAGGGGTTCCTTGATTTTAACATAAGTATCTATATTAATTTGGTAAGATGAGAGCAATATTTGGTCCAGTATCTTAAAAATAACTGAAATGTATCTGCATTCAGTTTCATTCCTGATTATTAGCACCAGGGAATAAAACAGAATAATTGTCATCATCTTTGAAATTAAATTTCTGCACATGAAATACCCAAGGATTTTGTGGACTGCTGAGAATAATTGAAATTCATAACAGTGTTGTTAAGTATGCATTAAAACCATTATGTCATCATTGAAAATCAACCTGTTATTTTAATGGTATACTAAATTTCTGCAAAAATGAAATACAATATTTCATACCTATGCTTTATGAACCATGAATGATATGGAAGAAGGTTCCTGTTTCAAGAAAAATTTTTGAAAGTTATGTCTCAAATCAAGCCCATTTCTACCATAAAGGATTTTCACATTTGCCTTTTCTTCTCACACACACAGGCACACACACACTCTTTTGATCACAGCAAAACAACAAAGGGATCAGAATTTTCTAACTCCATAAATAGTCAGCAGGTGAAAAGAAAATAGCTTCAGATTTTTTATAAAAATGTAGCACATACTTTAGATAACAAACAAAAACATCTGAAACACAGTAGATCTGCAAGTTAGAGTATGCAACAGATCAGACAAAACAGATCATACAAAAGCCATCTGCCAAACATAAGCAAAATTATAAAAATTACATTAATTCAAGTAACAGTCGTTATTGCTTTTAAATTTTTGTGTTTGTTTTTTTTCCGCAAGAGACACTGTAGTAAGCTCTAAGAACAAGCTGAATCACAAAATATTCACTATATCACACAAAAGGGACCTCTTGTGTTTTGAACATAAAAGAAGGGAGGACATTATGACATTATGTTCATCGCTCAACAGCTATGTTTCCAAGCGCGACAAGAAACAATTTTATTTTGTGGTCAGCTATAAACATCTCAATGAAAAAATATTACATGACCCTTCAAGAAAATACTAAAATGAGGCTTATTAAAGAACTGAGTTTTCTGCCTATGCTTGTTTCATCCTGATTTTGATATGTATATTACTAAATCTTCTAAAAAAATAAATCTTCCATGATACTTTGTCAGTGAAGTTTTTGATAAGCACAACTTAAGATATTGCACATATATTGTAACACATAGAGTTGGATCCTGCTGAAGGGTAATCTTACAAATTCATAAGTTCTACCCAAGAAAATCATGTATGGCAGGATAATTTTTGGATGACCAGTGTGACTTTGAATATTCTTCCTGTGAAGGTGAGGTTTTCCTTTTTTCATCTCCTTGTACAGAACATAAAATACTTTACAGGACTAGAATTTGCTACTGGTTCCACTTTCCTTATTGAGGCTTCTCAAACCAACAACTGGGATTTCTGACTGGGATTTCCTCTCTGAGACCAAGAGGTACTTGAACAGTTAGCCTATTATACACCTGAGAGAAAAGACTGTATGTTGTCTATGTGTGAAGAGCACCAAACTACTGCCTTTAATAAGTAATGGATGATGGATTTTTCCCTTGTCTGTCATGTTGCATAGTAATAGCTTGTCTTTCACTGTCCTTTTCTTGGGCTAAAGGAAGAAAGCAAATGTAACCAGGAATCTGAACCAGGATTATCAGATCCGCATGGAGATGTGTTTAGATTCCAACTGTTACTTGATTAATATTGTCCCATACTGAGGGCTGATGGCTCTCTCTCTTTTTTTTTTTTATCTAACAGGTCAGTTGATTGATTGGTAAAAGCACACTCCAAAAACACTAGAGTCAATGAGACATAATTTTTTCAGAACACCACTTTTCTTTAAAAAGATGGAAATAGAATTCTGAGAGAAAAAAAACAGTTATTACACTGCTTAGCTGCTTTTTTCCAGATCCTGAAGAAAATTTTTCTCTTTCAAGGGTTAAGAATGTGGGTGGATGGTATAGGTAATTCTAGTGTGTGCAAACTGTGAGGGCTTAAAAACAAAGGTGACGCAATGAGCCACAGGTGGTTCATAGCTCAAAACTGGTATCTGGAGATGTAATACTCTCAAAGAATTCACTCATTATTTCTCAGAAACATATCCTACTCTGCTGCAATCTCAACTCAAAATGTCCATATGTATATAGACACAGGATTAGTGTTCTACGTGAAATGCCTCATATTATAGTCACACTGTGAACTTCCTCTTGTCCCAACAGCCACAACAAAGGAAGTTGCTGAGCAGTATCCAGACTAGTATTTGGAAAGAATGAGAGGGAAAATGAAAAAATGGCATTTCTTCTATTTTCTAACTTCAGATAGTAAGTAGGCTGTGCCATCTGCTGAACAATTTGCTTCTGTGCTGTCTTGTCTGCCACTCGTTTAACATGTAATGTTATATGTCACTCTGACAAGAGCGCCACATTAACAGGCCCTAACAGGGTATGTCTCTCAACGGGATGACAGCCGATGTTTGACTCTACCTCTGAAATACTGCCAGTTTCATTTCTATCCTCCAGACTCATTTCTCGAGATTATTAATGATAGTAGGAGACTGAGTTTGCAGCACACTGACTTCAGCTACTGACAATTACTCCCTGTCTTTTCCAGAAGGGAGGCCTGTGGGTGTTATGACAATATCATTTTATTCTTTTAGGTTTTCTTCTCTCTGTTTTTATCACACTTACCCTGTCATACTCCTTGCCTTTTTATGTGATTTTTTTTCCTTTTTAACTTAACATTGCCTCCAGATAAAGAAAATTCAGACTTCTTTGCTCAGCCTTTTCCTCCCAGCCATTCCTACCCTTTGCACAGGGATATGTGCAGGAATTGCTGTGGCAGGGTACAGAATTTTTGGATGCTGGGCTGCTGCTCTGCATTTTGCCTGCTATTAACCCAGAGCACTAAATTAGACACTACATCCACGTCATACTGTTCTACAATCTCTCCAGATACTTCAAGCAGAAAACTATCTATTATCACTAGCTGTTTAGTAGAACAACTGTCATGGTTGCTAGGTTTATGTCACTTTTGTATGCTCCTACTAGATCAACATCTTACGTTACGTTTTACTTCCTTTTTTTCATCTGCAGAACCAGAAGCTGATAAAACTTATGAAATAATAACTGCTGATCATTTTTGCAGGTCCAACAGCATATAAAACATTTCATGCTTTGTGTCTTTGAGAATGTGATTTGTGTCCTGTTAAAATAGGTTATTTTATATAGTAGTTAGAACAAACCATGGGAGCAACTTCATTTAAAAAAAAACAAGTTATAGAGAGGTGATTGAGAAAAAAGTAGTCCTAACACCAGTAAGTCTTATGAGCTCTGGCACAGCAATGTATTAACATGTCTTTATGGCTTCCAGGCCAGAGCTGGCTTCCATTCAGACAGCTCAGTGTGCAAGCAGATCAAACGCATGACTGTCTGCACCCGTCTGTGCAGACAAAGCCTCGGCTGCTTTCTCTGGCTCATCCTGCTGAGGCTGGTTTTGATGCTCCCCAATGAAAACACACTAAAGCCATTAAAGTATTTATGCATGCTCTCCTAAGGCCCCAAAAGCTAAGTGTTGGTGGTCAACAGGCCTTCCATCACTTTTATTGTTGTAAAGGCTCTGCTAAGTATTCAGACCAAAAGCTTAAAGCTCAATCAAGTACATAGCACACATACACAAAAAGACACAAGAAACCAATAAAGACTCAGTATTAACTTTACTAAAGACTAGCATATCTTACTGAATTTCACTTACAAATGCAATTAACTATACTTTTTAACTCACTGTACACATAGACCATCATAGCTCAGGGCTGATCTGGAAACAGTAGTAAGAACTGAGCATCCCACAAATCAATCCCATTATTGAGACACCCAACCTAATAAAAGCAGTGCATTTTTCCAGTTCCCAAACTGCAGGAAAAGTCAATGACCTTTATTTTATCAAAAAGGTTCATTGCCACATGCTGCTATCACGCCACTTCTGAACAGCAACATGTTTCTCTGTTCTTTTGTTGTGGAATAACCATCCCTTATGGAAACGTTTATTAATATTAAGCATGCATCATCTTCTAAGAACTCTAGACCAGCAAAAGCATATCAAAGTTGTCCTTTGCTTTCTATATCCTTTTCAGTGGACAGAGTCAAGTTTCACATTAAAGAAGCCAATTTTCACAATTTTTCAGATATCTATGGCTAGCATATAAAACGTTTACATAAATCCCTTGGTAAAAATCATGGTATATAGGTTTGCACAACAGAGCACTTGAAAATAAGGATAAATCTTGGCCAACCAGTAGATGCTATTTATCCACAGGCTGCTTTGAAACTCTTTAACAGACTTCCTTACAAACTAAGGTCCAGAGCTCTCCCTGGCTTCCACCCTCAGTAAAAGATGCTTTTTTACATCTTTTTGTGCCAAAGATGTCCAGCTTAAGCACAGAACGGAATATAGTTATTAATAATAATATTTAAAAAACTATTGGGACAATAATTACAAAGCAGACTTTAACTATAAATTGAAGTTATTCATGTACATTCATACTCTCTTTTCCCTCTGGAAAAAAACAAAACTGAACTGAAGGTCAACTTTTTAGCCTGCAGTTTGTGAAATACCAGAACTTGCTCAGACATTATTGTGAACCAAGTAACATAAAAAAATCATAGAGAACAGAGTAGTATTGCCAATGCTTAAAGCTAGACATAATAAACATAATATTAAATAGCAAGGGTGCATGCTCCCGGTGCATCTATACTTCTGCAGCTTCCAGGCAGCTGCATGAAATAAGGACATCCTCATTTGTTATCCTTTCAAATAGTTTAGGATACATTAAGATGAAAGATGTAATGTCAGGATACTACATTACTGGGTGGCCAGTTCCTACTTCACTGCTGTTGACATTTTGCTCCTTGATGTCAGCTTTAAAATACGGTTTCATTTATTGGAAGATTTTTGTTATGGTACTTTACACTGATCTCATGATCTCCCTTGATATTCAGGAATCCCATATTACAATTGGAAGTGGGTAACACTGAGCAAGCAAATACCACAGAGCACCTTGAGCATAACACCTTCAATCAGTAAACTTCCCAGGGACTCTGTTTCCAAGAGAAAATAAGACACAGGGTCTCCTCAGCTGTAGTCTCTAAAAGCTTTGGGGATCTTTGGTAGAAGAATAGGATGCTAATCTCATTATCTTTTAAAATTTCTAGCCAGATAATTGCATCTTCCCAGCCTACATTCCTCTGGCAGATGCAATTGGGTTCAGTACTGTTTCTCACTACCAGAAACTGCCTGCGAGAGTTGCTTTGAAGTGTTAAATACTGCTTTGTTTTCCTTTAAATGCATTTCTGCCATGGGAAAACTATCACTCCATGGCCCTTCTGTATGTTGCAGGAGTGATGAGACATTAAAGCATTCTGATAGCTCCAGGAAAAGGTATTAAGGAATACACCAGTATTAATAAAATAGTGAGTAGTGTTTTAAATCTCTCTTTACATCAGAGCTTGTAATGTGACATTGAGATCTATGGAACACACACTGCATGAGCAGACTGTCAGTATTTTCCAGTTTGTCATACAAGGAATGGGAGATTTTGAAATATCAAATGCACAACAATTTAACTCTGGAATTTTTCTTCACTGCTGGAAATCAGGTCCAAAATACCTTGTATCAGATACCTCAGAAATAGGCACCCAGATTGAAAGTAACAGAAAAAAAATTGCTTGCACAGCTGAACCTCTTTCCATTAGAAAAACAGTCCTGTGGGCTGCAGAATTAATGAGGCCTGGTTTCCTATGGGAAGTGTCTAATGATCAGATCCCCTGATGCCTAAAAAGGTGTAAGCTCCTGTTTTCCCACACTGAGGTTCTCACTCTCCAATCTGGATTTGTTTTCAGCATTTCACTCCTAGAAGGACTGGAGAAGGAGAAAAGCACAATAGCATATTTGTACATTTGGTATTTTTTCTCTCTCTGTTCCTCACTTTATATTTCTGTCAGTGTTTGACAGTCTGTATTTAGGTAAGCTCACTTGTCCTGGGGAAATGCAATTCTTTCAGATTTGTCTATCACTTTAAAAACAAGGTATCAAAAAAATGATTGATGTAATCAAACTGTTAAACGTGGAAGCTCAAAGACAGGTTGACCACAAAGATAGAAAGAAAGATCTACCTTGTCAAAATCACAATTTAGTCTCTGCTGTTAGAGGCTTCTGAAGTATTAGTAGGAGTAAACAGTTTTCTCAAATGTTTGAAATCAATTGACTTTAATGAAATAGAACAGCATAATGAGTAGTAATCTTGGTACTTAAAGGTAATAGAAATAACATAAACTTTCTAAAGAAACATATGTATTGAGCAATTTTAAATTGAGAACATTTACAAAATGTAGTATCTTAGAAATGGACTGCCTCTCAATCAATTGAATAATTTAGTCAAAGTCAAGAGCACTTGGAAAAAAAATCTATCAAGTGAGCAAGAACAGTTTAATAATACACTAAACAGATAGCATAACAGAATTTCTAGTTGCATACTAAATTAAACAATAAAAAATGAAGCTTCAGTATCTCATATGTGCCAAAACCCACCTGGAAAATCTTGGACAACTGGGATCAGAAGAAAGCTGGAATATTTAACTTTTGAAAACAAGTCCTATATGTATGAAAAAACAGTGAGATGTTGTATCATGCATGTCATGAAGCAGTGCTTCGTCTCAGCTGTCTTACTATTAAAAACTGCCTGCTTGATGTCCTCCAAGTTGAAAACATAAGTCAATGTGATAAGCATCAGTGCTAGTGCTGAGACACAACCCTGAAAGGAGAAAAAAAAAAATAAATCTATGCTCACTTTAGAAATAATGCTTTGCATTATCCCTAATCTGAAATGATTATGTGTAAAGTCCTATGTACAAATAACTTTAAAAAGAATTAAATCCAATGTTACTCCCCTGAAAGGTGTGTAGCTATGTTTGTTTACATCAGAGTTGAAATCAGGTACTATTAATCTGCACAAGAAGAGTAGACCTGTGAGTGAAATCAGATCTGCTCTCACTGTGAAATAAGTGCTTTCCCTTAAAGTTAACTTTGACAGGCTCACTTTTGTCATACAGCTCCAGTTCCAGAATGCATTTAGCTAGAACCAAACAGTGAGCGCTCCTGCTTTGTAGTCTGAAGGTCCAGCTCCAGCCAAAACAACCTTGAGTCCAAACATAAGAAAAACAGGAACCTCTTTTGCAACCTGAGAGTGTTGCAAGATGCAGTGACTAGTAAAATTAGTGTCTCTAAACCACTGTCAGAAGGTAGTTAAAGCTAATAATCAACTTTTTAATCTCTATGCAGGAACTATGAAACAAGGATTAGGAAATACAGAATCAAACGTAGAGCTGGTAGCTATTCAAATAATTTGGTATGTATTTGTCATCACGGATTCATCTGTCATGAATCTGGGAATAAAACCATAGTCTACTTACTAGTACTCATTTTTTAGCACACTTTCCTTTTCAAGCTTACTGTAACAAAAACTAATTATAGCTCTTCATAATTTTAGTGAAGAATAAACAACATGATAAATAACAAGAAAAACTCTGGGGTCTTGGGGATAGATTAATTTTTTGCATATGCTTATGTAACTCCTTTTTGCTTTGGTGGAATTACAGCAAATGCCTGAGCTTGTAGTGGGATCCTATGATTTTTCCAGTTATGAAGGTATAATAAGCAGATATTTTAACAGGATGCAATAGCTGTGGGGGTTATTCTTTCCTGCAACAGAAAAGCTTACACATCTGATCCTTATTACAGCACTGGGTTGACAAACAGATATGGTAGAGGGGTCATTTTTGTTATGTTTCTTGAACACATTCTCATGTGACATTCTCTTTTCTTGATGTATCCTACTCCTGTTAATAATGAATTGCTTTAGCCACTGGTACCTGTTCTTTGACCAGCCCCAAGTGAACTGTATATTTCAATTAGTGGCCTGCTACCCTCTTGCCTTTCCCAAATTAACTTCATATATGTCCTATGTGATCTCACTGGATTTCATTAAATTCATCTAAAATGCGGAAGTTTACATTCAAGTTTGGTTTTCTCAGTCCTCTGCTTTATGTAAACATATTTTTAGTGCTTCTCTCCTAAATATAATGTTTTTAAAGGATTAAAGATTACATTTTCTGGAGCTAGTACTGTGATCAATCACATTAAGGGCCATGAAGGGCCTATCAATAGATCAGATCATTCTGGCTTCTCGGAGTAACTGTCATCATCTGTGTGCTGTAAGCACAAAATACATCATCTGGTGCAATTGTAGAAGTGGCTTAGACAAAATGAACTTATGAAAAAAATATTATTCTAGGTCAGTCTAGGGTCAGTCTATATCACACTATTCATGTCAACTTGTGCTTCATAGAAAATTGGATTCTTGATTTCCACATGGATAATATAACACAAATTACTGTAGGCCAGCCGACATATAGTAAGCATCCATGAAAAAATGTTTAGTCACATCAAATGTGAGGTGACTAGCCATAAATTAAGCTTCTTCCAATCTTGTTTAATTAAATTAAATTAGCATGTTTGCAGTGACTACTGACAGTGACTGAGCTTCAGCTGACAAATACCTGCAGTAGCCACAACAGTTTGAAGGCACATTCAGACCTCGCAATTAACTGCACTATTTTGGGGCTTTTGCTGGGTTTGCATTTGGTATGTTTTTTAAAGGGAAGCTCAAAGAAATTGCAACACTCTTTTTCCTGTAAGGTAGGCCTGAATGTTGTGATCCCTGGGAGCCTTGTGCACCAATATGCCCATTCTAAGTATAGCAAACAAGTTTCTAATAAAAGTGCTGTCATTGTTAATGGCTTTGAGATTTGGAGTGAGAGGCTTTTACATTTCAGTCATAAATGCTTAATCATTTATACTGCCGCAGCAACTTTAAGCCCCACTACTTTCAGCTCCATAGAAGTCCACTCGTGCAATTGCACTGACCTGTACTGAGGGAAAGAAAAGCTATGAGACTATAAGCATCAGGTGCAAGCTAAACTCCTGAGAAGCTGAGAGGTAATCTATATGGAAATACAACAATTAACCCTTCCAACACTTATTCGAAAAGGTAGACGTCACCAATGTAGAAGCAATTTTAAAACTAAAGATGAGACAAGACTATGAGACTGCATTTTATACTTTATAAAAACCCTACCTCATAAGCAGCATGACCCACAGATTATTAAAAAGCATGTTTCATGCTTCAGTCATTCCTCAACTGAATCTTTCAACTAAGCTGACAAATTGTTTGCTTTGCCTTAGGCTGTGAAAGTGGAATCTGCCAGCTGAATGGTTAGCACTGTGGCAAAAAGTGCTTAGCAAACAACCCTGAACCTATTCAAGAGGGAGAAGGTGACGCTGTTAAAGAATCAGGGAGGGAGATGATGCTTTTAGAAAAATCAAGTGAGCATGCAACAAACTGCAGCTGTGACGCTTGAAGCGGAGCCGAACACAACTGTGAGAATCCAGTCACTGAAAAAAAAATAAACTAGCACAGAACAAGAAATCCATTACTGAGGTTATGTTTTATTTTCTTTGGTAAATAAACAGAGGTATAATTTTTTTTTTCAGTAAAAGTTAACATCATCCAAGGCATAAAAATATTAGAATTTCAGAGGAAATTCATCAACTTCATGTCAGAGAAAAAAAAATTGTCTAAGAAAGAGTTACTACAACTGGACTTTACAAAAGAAAAACAGTAACAAAGACTAAGTGTACAGTTTAACCTCATCGTCATGGGACTGCATATGTAGAACTAGATTATTTGGTTTATACCAAACTAGAATCTGCCCTTTTTAATATGAAGTTAAGGTAACAGAAACAAGCATAATTTCAAGGGGCCTGGGATTTTTTAGGGGTGCTGGTTGCATTTTTATATTTCTCCTTTTTCTTTGTGCTTAAAATACTAGTAAAAAAATCCACCTAATTTTCAGAAATTACAGCTTTGTATTTCAATTATATTTTGCTAGAGCAAAACTAAATTCTAGGTTGAGGTTCCTGTCCCCTCCCTTGACTACTTGGCTTTGTCCTATCAATCCTGATTATGTTCCTGCTAAAATGATTGCAGATTTTAATCAATGTTCAAACAACTTCGCTCAGTGCACTGTGAAGTACAGAAGAGGGGTCTTCTGAAATTGACTGAAATAGACAAGAAATAAAGTTTTTTGCAGATCAGGAGGAGGGGTTATACATAGGAATGTCAGAGAGTTCACTTTCTTATCAGGCTTTAATATTCATTCAGTACAGCGCGGAAACAATTACAGTTGTGCACTTGACAGACTGAAATGTGAATTAGTTCTCAGTTGGTTACTCTAGTTGCCATAACAGAAGCTCTCCAGGCATTTTGAGGGAATGCATCGTCCAACAAATTGTACTTTCCCAAAAATACAAGAAAAAAGATTCCTTTTGCAAAGTGTCCCTGCTATAAACTGTTAATGTGACTTTGCACTGTGAAATGGGAACTCGCTGTCAACCACCAGCACAATCTCTGTACTAGCACGAGGTGCTTTAAAGCAGCTTCTATTTTGATGTTCTTAATCATGCAAATCGTTGCCACTGAGCTTTGCAGTGAATGAGACTGCACTAAATAAAACAAACACCAAACCCTTCAGTCCTCCTAATTTGTTATTCAGCTTTGGGAATCAAGAAGGCTCCTAGGAGCTATATGCACAGTTATTGTCCCCCTTGTAGCAGCCCTGCTCTACATGTTCACAGTAATCATCAATGTTTAATTCAACAGCTATTTGGAAACTGTACAATTCCTCTTTAAGACGTATGGAGTTTGGTTATACCATTCTTACAGTTGACCATTCTCAGAGTAGAATTAAATTATAAATCCAGTACTAAGTGATGCTGCTTATTCAGTGTAAGTCAATCTATAATTTTGACAGTTTTCTGTCTCTAATATGAAACGCTTAAAGCAATTTTGTTTTAAGAAGTATTACAGCTTTTTGTTGTCATTTAAGAGGCAAAGGTGCATATTGAAAACTTACTGCAAATAAGTAATTTATATAAAAGGTATTTCTTACTTAAAAATTAGATTATTCTTACTTATTCTTACTGAAAGAGGCAGAAAAACTAATTATACAGTTCCATTAGACTAGGTTACTTTACAGCCAACTAGAAGAAACAAATCACTGCTCTCAGGACAGTGCTGTCTGCAATGAATATAGCAGGGCAAACAAAGCCAAAAACCAAACATAGGAGTAAAATTACGGGAAGACTAAGGTTAGGGAAGTTTGAGGAATGATTTCTTCATCTTCCCATTTCCATAGATTTTAAGCAGGTAACAGTCAAGATGGGTGTGGTAGTCTGGGATTTGCTAAAAACGCCCCATTCAGCCCATTCATGTAGTCCCATTCAGCCCCAATTTCTGAAAGCTCAAATATCAGTTGGTGTGTTTACAATAAGCAATAAAACCAGATAAAGCAATCAGTTGCGCTGCAGCTTCCAATGTTGTCTGTCTGAAGCAGTAAGACTTGTCCGAGGACTTCAAACTGGTGTTTGAAAACAAAATATAAATTCCTGTACACTTTATTGGAAGCCCACTCTTCCCCTTGTTTTGCCACTGAATGCCTTCTCTTCTACAGTTTATGTTGAATTCAGTTTTAAAAGGCCTCATTTCTCCATCAGGACACTTTTGCTCTTTAAATGAGTTTCTCATCAGAACTTGAATTAAATGGCACTAAAATGGCTGTTTTCACGCCAAATTTCATAACTTGCTTCCAGAAATACTATTTTTTCTGTTTCCCTCAGGGCTAGGACTGAAATGGAGATTTCCCTCCCTGCTTTTTGTTTAGCTGTTAGTGAGTTCTGGTTAATTTTTAATTTTGAAGGTGAAAAAACACAACCTCTTCTTTACCTTTTGCTTCAGAGAAAACAGTTCCTCTTTTAGTCTAAATCATTCATAAAACTAACAAAGCAGTAGAGAATATCCTAATGACTCTCAACTACTGAAAACAATCAGGAGGCATCCAATTAAATAAAATTCACAAACACAGACATATTTATAGTTACATAGTGAAAAGATTAAATGTCATGAACTTCACAGAGAAACTGCATTTCAGAGGGAGGAATAGTAATTAAATAATGGATATTTTTGTGACAGAGCCACGATGCTCAATCCATGAATTTTAAGGCATAAGGGCCATTTACAGAGCTCTGTTATTATTAACAGTATCATTGATTGGTTCTATTTTTTATGCTTGTTTGTTTGTTTTGGCTGAGAAGAAAGAAAAGATCCAATTTTAAAGCTGGAGTAAGACATTTTCTAGCAACTTACATCTTCATGTTGTCATGTAAAACCATTCACTTCCACAATAGGAAAAACAATGCTGGAGTCCAGGAACTGAGGGTGTGCAAAAGTGACTCTATTGCAATGACAGGCTTTGCATATTGGATAGAAAACAGAAGAGGGAATTGATTTAATATAGGGAACAATACATTGTATTATACACTCATGTACCATAGAGAAACTTCTGGCTGTGGTTGCAACAAACATGACAAAATAATGAATCTACTCTATATAAACTTAATTTCTCATTGCAATAAAGAAAAATATCAGGTACACAGAAATATCTGCTTTAAAGAAAATTAGAGACAAAATAAAATATATTACTCCAGAAAAGGACAAAATATGCTTTGCTGACAGCAATAAAAGAAATCCCCAAAACCCAACAAGAAACAAAACACTGGAGAAGAAACAAACAAAGCCTCTCAATTAATGTCTACTTTCTTGGATTACTTGGTACAGCAAACAGCTATACTATTGGTTCAGAAATCTGTTCACCTGGGTTAGATCAATCCTGAAATCAAAATTGAACTCAAGGTTAGCCATCAAAGCTGAGCTTCATTTCTGCTGAGCTCACAACTGAATGTTTGGCTTAATTTACTCAAACCCTGCAGAAACACGGCTTCATACAACCAGGTTCAGAGTTTCAAAAAACCAAAAATATCCACGTAATAGTAGAATGACAGCAGCTAAAGGACCAGTAATAGAAGAAAAGTCAGACTTATGCACAAGTTCTATCAAATAAAAAAATCCCAAACCCACAACTGTTCTCACTGTATGTGGTTTCCACACCCATTTCTTTAAAAGGAAATCTAAAGGTTTTTTAAAACAAAAATTTGTGCTCAAATACATATAAATTGACACAAATTTGCGAAGATAAACATTTTAATCTTCAAACCTAGCACAGAAGTATCTGTAAGCTCAATAATTTCAGTTAGTAAATGTAATTACACTTTGTCACTGAAGCTATACTCAAAAATAGTATGCAGCAAGCATGCATAATTCAATCTATTTTAACTTACACCTTTCTATAAGACCTACACTGATATTTCTACCTTTTTGAAATGCTTCCTCATATGTAACCTTCAAAGCTGATGGATTCTAGAACTGTGGCACCACAAAAGAGCCAGTGCACAATGTCAGTAAATATGTAACACAAAGAATATACAGGGAAGGGAGAAACATCAGTTTGAAATTTGAATACAAATGCAGCCATAAAGGTTTTCTAATCAAGTGGCATAACTCAAGGCATGCATTCAGTCTTTCTTGGGTGCTGCAGTTTAATTCCAGCTGGTGATAAGCACCACATAGGCTTGTGGATGGGGATCCACATGGGATGGGGGAGAGAATTGGAAGGGAAAAAGTGAGAAAACTAATGGGTTGAGATAAGAACAGTTAATAACTAAAAAATAAAAATAAAAAAAAAAAATTACAATGAAAAGGAAAATGACCAAAAAAAAAAAAAAAAAAGAGAAATAAAACCTGAGAAAAACCAGTGATGCAAATCAGTAATAATTGCTCATCACCAACTGACCCTTGCCCAGCCTGCTCCTGAGCAGCAACCTCACAGCCACCTTTCTCCACAGCTTATATCCTGAGGATGACATCCTATGGTCTGGAATATCCCTTTGGACAGTTGGGGTCAGTTATCCCACTTGTGTCCCCTCTCAGCTCCTTGTGCACCTGAGCCTCCTCACTGGCAGGGCAGCATGAGAATCTGAAAAGTCCTTGACTCAGCATTAACACAGCTCAGCAACCACTAACACACCAGTGTGTTACCAACAATATTCTCACCCTAAACCCAAAACACAGCACTGTACCAACTACTAGGAAGAAAATTAACTTTATCCCAGCTGAAACCAGCACAATGGGGTACATATTGTTATCCCCCAAACTCTACTATATTTTCCTTAGAGGCCAGCATTTCTGGCTGCCAATGTTTGGTTTTGATATATTATTATACCAAAAGAACTTAAGACTCTTGTTCAAGTCTGTATTGCTTTTGGCTTTTTCATTTGTTTGCTTAGTTTGGTTAGATATTTGGGTTGTTTGTTGTTGGTTTTTTTTTTTTTATTTACCAATGCATTTCCTTTCCTGTAGTTTATCCTACCATAGAAGGACCTTGGAATTCCTTCTTTGTTGTTGGAATGAAGTCTGTCCCTCTAAAATTCTTACTCATTTCCACAAAAATGTCTGCACCTCCTTCCTGACACCTCCTTCCCCATCACCTGCATAACACTGTATTTCTTCTATTCTTTAAAACACATTCTCCCAATATCACAACACTGAATCTCAGAGTCATTAAATGTTCACTATCTGTGTGAAGCAAGACAGCGAGTTTTCAAATTGCAGGGTCAGTCCAACTGAGAGAGCCCATATGATGCCTGAGTGGGGCCTCTATTTCATTTCAAAGGACCAGAAATAATTCCAAAAAGGTAAGAAGTTATACGGTATTCTCTTTTGATCTCCCACAATTTATTTCTTAATCTCCAGCTTCTCTTACTAAAATCCCTCCTTTGCAACCCTTAGGGATGCAGCAAAATAAACACAGCAATTCAGCTGTCAGTGACTGTTCTCACACTTGAACTGGAGGCAAAATCTTCCATTCTACCTGCATTTATGCCTGTCAGGCAAAGCTGCTATGGGAATGCCTACAACTGAGAGTCCCAAGACAGATCCAAATGAGCTGGTATATTTACACAGAATAATTTGGTGCTTACCTTTATACTGGTTCAAATCCCAGAAGTAATACAGCCATCTCTGCCAGCTGCAGCAAGCAAGTTCTGGTAGGCCTGTATAATATAGCAGGACTAAAAAGCCACCTTCAACATGTGCCTTCAACAGAAAAGGAGATGTATCAGGTACCTGCCACCCAAAAAAGTGTGATGCTTGGAAGAACAGAAACATCATAAGTACAAAACAAGGCAGACAGAAAAGGATCTCACAGAGAAGGGTTATGCAATAAGATGCCAGAGGATATGTTTAGACTCTATTTCCATGAGAAAAGAGTGACACAGATCAGACTAGTTTTTGTATATTCTGTATTCATTGTCTGCCATTTCATCAAAGCCTACTTAAGCAAGGAATGACCACATCTGAAGGTGAGGCATGACCTTTTCTTAAAAATAAGCATAACAGCTGAATTTGGAAGTCAGTGACCCAAGGCCCCTATAGCACTCTGCTCATGCCCATCAACACTTTATCATAGAATAAATCTATCAGTGCATAAAGCTGAATGCAACAGAACTAGAAATGTATAAGAAAACTAGCATTAGGTCCACTGAGGTAAGAAGGCTCTTTCCACAGAAGATTAATAGAAAAGCAAAGGTTAAAGAACCACGTCACTCCAAAACACCTCACGCACAGGAAGGCAGTAGATCTGAAATGGATCAAGTGACATTGCAGCATGAGAAAAAAGTGATCTCAGATACTAAAAAATCCAAGTACATAAGAGAAGTCTTCTTTCCAGCTTTTGTAGCCAATTATATATTTTAGAACCATTTTAACTGACATCATGTTTGTATGTCAATTCAAAACTAATTTATAAATATATCTTATTCATCAGCTTTTATTCCCTTAGCGTTTAGAAACAATAATCATCTATAATAGTTACCATACCCTTTTGGCTAGATGTAGTAAGTAGAAATATAAAAAAATGCTCCCAGAGAACCTTTCTGAAAATACTAGCTGAAGTACAGTTGCAATAGAATGTAGAAGAAAGCTAGCTGTAACAGGTTGTGCTGTACTTATCCTATATAGTTCTCCCATATGTAAAACAGTCAATATAACTCATTGAATTAGAATAATTTAAAACCAAAACCAAGTGTTGCTACAGTAACACATAAAGGAATGCACAGGGTATTAGTTATCAATGCTTTATTATTGAAAACAAAATTGGAATTCTCTTATCTAGCACATAAACAATTATTTCTACAAAAAGGAAAGCCTACAAATCTGATAATTTATACAAAGAACAGTTTCTCAAAAAATAAAATTTTAATTTAGTAAACTTGTCTTGTGCTCTTTTTTTTTTTTTTTTTAGCACTGTCTGTAATAATACATGATAAATCCCTGAGCAGAGAGACATATTTGAAACATGTTTTAAATTTATCCCAAAAGAAGAAAGTTATCAAGCCCAGACCTATATTAAAAAAAAAATGTATTTTCAGGGACATTCTTGTTAAATTTACACTAGTCCTTTTTTCTTTTTCTTTTTTTTTTTTAATAATCAAACAAAACCAGGTATCAATGTAAGCATGACACTGTATCACAGGAGTGCTCCCCTTTTCCCCTTTCTGTGCAACAAATAAAAATTACTAAACAAGAATGAGTACAAGTTGAAGGAGACAAATAACATAGTGAATGGTTAAGACTAAGAAACCATCAAAGTTCAATGGCTGTTGAGCAAATGAAGCTGCAGGATATCACAGTTTTACATTTGAGTTAAATTATAGCAACTATCTAATTTATTTTTACACTTTTTCCAGAAAGTGAGTAAAGCAGGAGAAGTTCAAGCTATCACTGTATTCTAACACTGGTTTCAATGATAAAGTAGAAATTAAACTTTTGAACCTTCAATTTTGCTTTTCCAGCCATAACACTATTTGAGAAAAGCCTGACACACTCCATGAAACCAAACAATCTTGCCCCTCTGGCCCTTTTGGTAGGCCAGTTGTAAACTTAGCAATGTATGGTATTTCAGCAAGCAAGAGGAAATAAAAGGAAACACATGCTACTACAATTTTTTACTATACTGACTTTGAAACAGCTACTCCCCAATCTATTTCAATACAGATTTAAAATCCAAGTGTATGACTTGGATTGAGAATTGGAAGGAGAATGACTAATAAGGTAGAGTGTAACTCAAGTGTCCCCTTTGCTGTTATGTACACACACTAACCACGAAAGTTGCAAGGAAAAACAAAAAAAAAAGAAGTAGCAACACTTACAGACTGTTGTGTTAATGGCACGTAACTTTGCTGCAGTCAAGTAATAAATAAATAAATACAGCAAAGTATCCTTCTCTACAGTTTTGTTGGAATGATGCTCGATAGTTAAAAAGCAAACCAAAAAAACCCCAAACCATTTCTCAGTAATAAAGAGATTTTAACAGAAGATCCTGGAGAAGCTTCAGTTCAAGGTGCTCTACCACTTTAACATTATCTTTACCTTTATGAAATGAACACTGAAGCAGATACTAACAGGTCATTAAATGAAATAGTAAATTTTCTTACAAGCAATAATACTTATTCCAAAGAAAGAAAGCAGTTAACAAATGGCCTGGAAAAAATTACTAAAGCTTCAATGCACTGCAATTTTAAATAAATTAGTTTAACTTTTAAAAACTGAAGACTAAGCCAGTAACTAAGCCAAATAATTCTGAAACAGAAATAAACTGAACCCCACTAAAAGCATATTTAGATATTCGACAGCTCTGGTGCTACCACACATGTCAGAACATAAACAGAATGATAATATTTGGTTAGAATCTAAATAGGTAATATTTTTTAAAACACCATCACTGTGAAAAATAACTGGCAACCACCTTTACAATTTTCTCTTGAGCTACACTGTTTTAAGGATGATCTAATCCAGTCCCTTCACTTATTTGCTAGCCTCGCTAAATTATAACATTCCCTTTTCTCAGAGTTGCTCATGAAGTCTCAACTGTAGCATATACAAGTATTAATATTTTCAAATCTCACTTGTCTGAGTTACTGCAAAAATACCGTAAGGACAATCCGGTTTAAAGTTGGTCTTATCAGACAGCAATGTACAGAAAGTCAAACACATTGCTCTATAATACCTTTTTTTTTTTTTTTTTCCTTAAGATGATCACACTCTTTTGATATCAGGGCAAACATCAGTCTTGCTTGTATTGCTAAACCACACATCTAGACTTTTGTGTTAGTTTATTTTTACCACTCTACACACACAGCTAATATAGAATATGGGTGGTTCCTTGCTCATTCTGTCTAGCATGTAGCCATTTGACTGTGTATCTTGAGAAAACTGCATTAAAACTTCACAAATTGAAATAATATACATATTCTCAGCAAACAATTTTGAATGCTGTCATCTAATCACAAATAATGTTTGAAAAAAAATGACCATAAGAGCTGTGAAATTGGCAAGCAAGTGGTTCTAAAGCGAGATACAGCAGTATTAAGACAAACTGCAAACACACTGGATTTAGTATACATTTTAATGAGTTACAGTATCAGCAAAACACTTTAACCTACCCTTACCATTTTTACTCCCATGTGGCTCAGTGTATACTGTGCAATCTTCCCTCAATACTTCTATGACAGTATACATTTCAAGTACCCACCCAAAAGTGAGCAATGTGGGATTTGCAATGATTTATCAAATATGCCAAAACACCTTCTGTCAAGTGCCGTGGCTCTAAATATTTTTGCTGGTTAACAGGTCCTTCATGAATATCTCAAAGTCTCCTTTTTCCTATTTATCTAGCAAAAAAGCTTATGCCAAAAAGCAGAATAGCTTCTCCTAGCAGCAATTAGGACCTCTGATCCTTGCAGTCAAGTCCAGTGAGTTCTCTGATCCAACAACTGTGTGGAAGTTCTAGTTTGTGTTTTTAACCAGTTTAAGATAAAAAAAGTTCAGAGTTTTCATCATCATGTTTTGGATGTCTTCAAACCTTGTTTCTCCATGATATTCCACAATTTGCGAAGATTGGATTGAGTGATGACATCATCAGGTTTAAGTTGAAGAGCACGGAGGTAGTTTTCTTCAGCCTCTTTCAGTTTACCATTCAGATGGAGAATGGCTCCAAGATTCATCAGGGCAGCTGGATACTAGAGAAGGAGAAATAATAGGAATATATTCAATTTTTTTTTTTTCAGACAATCTTCTTTCACTTAAACAAATTACTCCCTTATGTTTGCAGACTTTTCATGGAAGCAGTTTAGCAATTTAAGCAAATAGAGATAACGAGGAAAAGTTTCTGAACAGCTGCTGTATACTTTGTGTTTTAAACAGGTCAAGCTCTGGTGTCTACAGGCATAGACTTCTCTGTTTAATGAGGAAACACAGAACTCATAAAGCTTTACATGTGGTAATGTAGGCATAGCACAGTTTCCAAGAGAAAATTAAAGTGATCCAAGAGTGGATTAAAGACAGGAATTTAATTTTAATTCAACCCATTGCCAATAAAGAGTTTATGATCATTGGGAATAGTTAACGCTTTGGAACTCATCCCTTTTTTTCTTTGTCTTAATTACAACTAGTAGAAAATACAATCTGTTCTCAGATTGTAAGGATGTTCAGGGGTTCTAGGATATCCATTTAGATTCAGGCTGTGGCAATTATTTCTTAATAAATGATTGAATTAAATGAACAGTGGTGAAAACACTATTTTAATAAAAAAGAAGTGAAAAATTCATAAAAAATCCATTAAAAAGCTTCTTATGTTACTAGCAATTTTTCCATCTTTAGCTAAGACAAAACACTTCTTGCTTTTATATTTTCATCTTTACATTATTCCATTATGAAATAATAGGATGTCCATGATAATTAAAAATGCCTGGTTACTGGAGTTAACAAATATTACTAGAGCAGAAAAGCAGGTATATGAAGCCAAAGAGAACAGTCTAACCTACTTTTTTCAACTACCTAAGGTATTCACATGCTAGTGAGAGCACAGGAAAGGCATTTGCAAAATCAGTACCTTTCATTTCAAAGAAAACAGGAAAAATACTCCACAAAGTTCACTGCAGCTTTCCCTCTCAGGTCACTATCATTTCCAATAAGCTTCAGGAACACTCACTTTTGAAATCACAAAGTTCTGCCTGAGAAAAATGTTTCAAGACACCACTCACCAGTGAACAAAATACAATACTCAAACGTGAACCCACATGGAAGATCAGCTTCTGACTACTGTGTGTGGGTGTTGCTATGCTTTAGAGGCCCTTCAGTGACAATAACTGCAGGAAAATATGGTATGTAGAAGGCCAGTAAAAACTAGGTCTCCTAGACTCATGAGGTAATAGGAAGTCATTAGGATAAGTAAGACTTGTTCCAACCTCCAGCAAGCAAAACTCATTACTCTCATCCCTCTAAAAAAAAAAAAAAATCAAACTAAAAAACCCCCCAAAACAAACAAAACCAATCAATCAAGCAATCAAAAAAACCAGAAAAAAAAAAAAACCCAAACACCATAATTCTTGAATTTTTGTGTCTAAACCCTAAATTTTGTGGTGGAAATGTTCAGAAAATTCTCTAGTTTTATAAGTTTTATTTCCTACAAATATTTCTCTTTTTATTCAACTTTCATCCTGCTTCCTTTCATCTCTTAACATAAGTATCGCAAAAATTCATGAAGAACTGCAACACACTATATTTTCAGAACAACTGCCTTCCAGAGTTTCAAAATTAAAGAAAACAAAAAAGTTCAGCCCTCCCTATTGTAAACATCATAATGCTAATACAGTAGAATGGGAAGTTGTTATTTTTAAGATTTACTTCCTTTGCTTTGCCCTGACAGATTATTTCCAGCACCCCTAAGTCAGTTGCTTTGTTCTATGAAAAATAAAATGAAACAAAAAAACCTGCTGGATTTTATACAGTTTTCCCAACCAAATACTCTCCAAGATTTCCTCTTCAGTCATATTCTGTACAGAGAAGCAAAAGTAAGCCCATGGGATGTAATCTTTGCTATGGACTGCATATTGTCTCCACCTTTGCAATACCAGTCTCACATACTATTTTATAAATGGAATAATCACTCCTTTATTACAGACGTTCTGGGTGCTAATTGAAGTGATGTAATTGAAGAATGACTGGAAAACAGCTCCAGTATATATAGATGACTGTCTATGTATCCACACATTTTATTTATTAATTTGTTTGTAGACTTAAGATTATTTGAGCAAATTTTCTCAAATCATGAGTAGGATGGTCCATTCCCACTAATTGTGCTCCTTATTTGTCTCATTAGAGTTTATGAATCACACAGGTTTTCTGAAGGGCACAATAATTTGTCTTCCCTCTTGTTATATATCTGTGCATATGTTTGCATCTAGACAAAGCTTACAATGGGGAAGGATTAAAAAACCTTAAACCTAGAAAAACTCACATTAAGTAAGACAGAAGTTAAAATCTGCTCAGGGCTAATTCTACAACATCCACAAACTTATTGTGTGGGAAGTAATACAGTTGTCTCATGTGGCTTCCAGAATTCCTCTTCATTTCCTCCACAACCCCCTGAAAATACGGTATGTGTATGGTACTGATCAAATACTCTAAATAACGTTATATAGATAAGACCATATGCTTAGCTAAGAAAACCCTTTTGCCATCATGTCCTTAATTTGATATATTATTTCACTAGCCCATGCAACAAATACATCTAGAAAAAGAACCAAATCCACAGCTTTTGAGTGAACTTGAAATTTTCCAATTTCTACACATCATTCCCAATTTCCTGGAGACACAACAAATTTTAGGCTGTTAATACTCTAAACAAATATATCCTTGGACAAGGGGAACTGATAACTCATTTCAGGTACAGTTGAAAGTTTATTCTAAGTCCTGCATGTTTTAAATGAGGAAATGCACAGGATTTCAGAAGCACTGCTCCCTAAGTTCCTACGGTATCAGGCACTCCAGTATCTACGGTTTATTGTAAAAGTCACAAGAATTTTGGGTGGCTGCTAGATTACACATCATTGCCATCGCTCCGTGACAGCTACAAATGATGGTCTGAGGACAAGACAGCAAGAGACATTTGCTATACTTTTTCTTCACATACATTGTCTTTTATTAAAGACAGATGATAAAACTTTTCAATACGTTAAAAAAGGCAGTCAGAAGCTACCAGTGCAATAACATGGGACTTGTAGCACTGCATAACAAATGACGCCACCTGACACCACCTACTATTTCAGAGACCTGAAAGGAGAAACAGGCCTGCCTTCATTTCCTCTTGGAGACAGATGCTTTACATCAAAAAAAGCTGACTGGCATTTATATCAGGGTTATAAATGGCGTCTTTTATGGTCTACTGGGAATTATTCCCTTTATTAGCATTTTTACCATGATGTGCATGTTTCCTTAGTGTTTTTGAAGGAGGCTTGGGGGAGGTGCGCATAGAGAGGAGAAGAATAACAGAGTAGTTAATGAATAACAAAATAGCAAAAGGTATGCATTTAGCTGCCTGAGGTGTTTTTGGTTTACATCAATAACAATTCTTTCAAACTTTCTAAAGATGACTTTACAAAAACCCTGCCAAAATTAAATGAGAGCCTTTAGCATGCAAAAATTTCAATATAAAGTCCTCTCTAAAATTACAGAACTATGGAATGTCCACATAATTCAAAATAATTCTGAGTAGTGTTTCCAGATTACACTGGTGAAAATGAGTACAGTACTGAATCCACAAATAGAATGAATCTTAGCGATACAGAAGATAAATTATTGGCTCCCCATATAGCAAATGTCATATTAAAAGAACAGTCCCAAACAGAAGACAAGTTTGCTCCAACACCTGCCTAAGAAGTTATGGAGACAGAAAAAAATACTAAAACTTAACCTAGCTGAAAACACCTCTTCCATGTTAGATAAGTATGAACAAACAACACCCCAAACACAAGAAATGAAATCTGAATTTTTTTTCCTTGAAGTTCTGCTTACAGATGATTTCTCCACTCAGTACTACAGAGGCAGGTTTGTGGTTTAAACACAGCCATAACTCAGAACCACGCTGCTCTCTCACTCTCCACTTCCTCCCCTCCCCACCACTCCCGGAGAATGTAACTCCCATGGGTTGAGATAAGAACAGTCCAGTAACTAAGGTATAACACAAACCACTGCTGCTACCACCAATAATGATAATGATAAGGGAAATAACAAGGGAAGAGAATACAACCGCTCACCACCCACCAACTGATACCCAGCCAGACCGAGCAGTGATTTAATCCTTCCAGGTCCCTGCTCCCAGTTTATATAGTGGGCTTGACGTGCTGTGGTATGAAAGACCTCTTTGGCTAGTTTGGGTCAGGTGTCCTATCTCTGCTTCCTTCTGACTTCCCCTCCTCCCTGGCACTCACACATAAAATATGGCCAAGCCTTGCAGTCATTCACAGGTGTCACCTTCTGTCTTCAACTGGCATACCAAAATACCTGCAGTTCTAGAATTACCTGTCAGATGGCTGCTGCTTAAGCTCTCTTTCGTGTGGTTCACAGTGAAGATTTGGCATGTGGGTAACAGGGTTGCAATGTGTGACATTCATGGATTTGGAGGTGGAAGAACGCTGCTCAATAGTTAGTTGCATGTGCACCTGCCCGTGAGCACAGTTTTACTGATGGTAAAATTCCCCAGTAGCAATATAGAACTTCTGGGAATGATCTGCCCAGCTCTTTACGAACAAGTGGTTCAAATTCGGTAATCTTTGGGCTGTGTGTGTACATACACAATGGGCAGGTTACAACCCTGTGCAGGTCAATATGGCTGCAGAAGATATATGGGATGCAGTGGTGGAGCCACTCATGATCTGGGACATTCTGCAGAGGGAATGAGGGATGCCCATGGACATGGAGTCTGACAGTCCAGCTTTTTGTCTCATCAGCCAAAGGAGCAGCAAAGTGCGCAATGTGAAGAGTTTTCATCACAGATTGTTCATATCAACTCTGACAGTGAAAAGCACCCACTGAGGGCTGGCTAGCCATGAACATGTGTTCAGCCTGGCACGGGAGCCAATATCTGGTGGGTGACTTGATGTAGATACGGATTTCAGTGGCCTTTGGGGGGCACCCTGAGAAGGGTATGCCTTTCTCTTTCACGAGCTCACTCCTCTTTGCTCCACCTCTTCTAGATGGAAACAA
>JAOEHX010037656.1:707-47696 GCA_025448015.1 Bolborhynchus lineola
ACCCCCCTGTTTGCTCCAAACCATGTTCATGGGTGCTGGTACTCTTTGGGCACTGCTGTTCGTACCAGGATTGTTGCAAGTCCCAAAAACCTACCAAACCATGTCATTATCCCCAGTGATGGGGAAGGCAGAAGAGGTACCCATGTCATTGGGTCTGGCCAATTCCCTCATTAATAGATCTGACTATTGGGCACTCTGCATGTTTCTTGGGTCTGCTGTGACCTTAGGAAGGATTTTATGTTCCTGTTTGTGGGCCTGTTGAACACCCAGGAGCAACACGTAAGTGTAGCAGTAACAACTCTTTGCCTTGGTTTTCTTGCTTACACTAGTCTATGGCGTGTGAGTTCATCACTGGTGAATCTTGCTCTTAGTGAGACACAGAGCAGCTTCCTTGGTTGGCCAGATCTTGTCCCACACAGATCCTCAAGCCAGGCAATAAGGTATATGGAAATAATCTAGGAACTCTGTTCTTCAGCTCCATCTGATGTGTTTCAGGGCCATGCCTTTGACAGCTTTGAGTGCAGGATTAAAATATGGAAAGGATGGTTAAGGGATGAACTCAACATTGACTAGGATAGAGAGACTCAGTGCTCTGCCATAGATTGCTGAGGTGATGGTGGTTTATTTCCTACTGTAAAATGGAAGTAGTGTGGGCATGTGGAGAAAGCAAGACTGTCCATGGAACTGTTTCCCAAATACCTGCAAAGAGACAGGGCTGTGGGATGTTACTGTCTTACAGCTGGTGGTTGAATGGGTGTCCTGGCCCTTTCTCCACGCTGTAGCCAAAAAGTAAAGCCAACTGCTGTATAGAGGGCAGCCAGAATCACTCAGCAGCCCTTTCCTGTGGATGCCAACAGTGTTGTGATACCTAAGTTAGGTGTCTGTAGCAGGAGGTCTAACCTTGGCCCTATGTGCTCTTGGCCGCAGTAGCTCCCTCATGCCCCAATGCTCCAGGACATCCCCACTTGGGCCCTGAAGTTACAATGTCTTGGTTTGGGTTTTTCATTTGCCTTGATCTGTTCTTTTGGGAACAATCCCTGATTTAACTGATTGTCCCATATCCCCATCCACACACCGGAGACAAATCAGTTGGATGATAATGAAAGATCACCCCAACTGTCTGCTTATTTAATGGAGTGTCAGCGCACAGCAAATAGGAAGTAATTGGATCGACAGACACAGAGACAGTTATTAGGCTGTTTGCTACCTGATTAGGAAAAGCAGAGGAGCAGAGAGGTGTAGCAAAGCTTATCTGATCATGTCTGTTGTGAGCCTCACCAAATGCATGGGTTTTGAAACCTCTGGCCGGTCCAAGTTGTTCCTCGTTACCATCCACTCCAAAACCATCCCTGCATTGAAATTACCAATCATTATCATGCAATCTAATAAAACACAGTTTGCATAAAGATAGTGCCCATTTATAAAGCTGTCAGCACAGCTACTCTATTAATAGAGCCATTTTAAAGATTTATAGTCAGCATATGTTCCTTTTTGCAGGGGCCAGATTGAGAGCGGTGGGGTTTGAGCATGGAGAATGTGCCACCGGATCAGATTGAAAAATAGTAGGAATAATAAGTGAATTTTGACAAAGCTGTTGGGATCAGGAGGGGGTATGAGGTTTGGGAGGGGGGTGTTATCACTGCCTTTCAGTGGCGGTCAACAAACTGACTGTAATATGGCAATAAAGGAAGTAGGAGTTAATAATACGGAAAGCTCAAGTTGGTGAACTTCCTATTTCAGATCATTTGGTGTAATAGGATGGCATTACGTGATGGTTCTGTTAACATCTTTATCAATCCGTGATACTTAAAATGTCTTACACACATCGAAAGAAACCCCACAGTGTTTCTATGTGATGGGCAGGAATTCATTTAGAGTTCACTGTCAAGATTGCTTAAAAACATAATGCTTTTTAAGCAAGGCTTTATGTATTTTCTACCTTGCACCGTGCCTAACACATCAGTAGGAGTGAAATAATGCTCCCTGTCGTAGTGTCATGGGAAGTAAAGCTCTGCCATTACTTTGATAGCAAGCTTGGAACAGAGGCAGCAGTGGGATCCTACAGGTTTGACTTCATCTCATTGGCAGAAAGTGCCTCTAAGCACACAAATGCCCCAGGTTCAGCTAAAATAAATACAATGCAGAAGTTCTGTGGAGAAAGATTGATTTGCCATGGTTCGAACATTTATCTTCTGCCTTCTGCAGGATTGGATTTAAATTACAAATGGATCGACACTGGGTAATTTAGCTCAGTGGTCATCTTGGATTATCATCTCCATCGTGAAGCAATCTCATGACTTGAAGGCAACTGGCAGGCTATGCTCAACAAAGAGCTGGTTTTGGGCTAGAAGGTTGTGGTTTCAGGGGCTGTAATGGAGAGATTTGCTGGTGTGGCTTGGGAAGAGCAAAGGGGTAGCTGCTTGTAGGAGCTGTTTGCTCACTTCTGTAGAAACTTAAAGCATGTGGAATTAGTTTAATTCCATTGGCAAATGATGAAGTAGCAGCTCATCAAAGCTGTATTTCAGGCTGAAGGTGAAGCATGTTGCTGTCACTTCTGAGCTACACATCACAGCTCTGCTGTCCCCATTGGCTGGGGGTGCAGCACGTCACATTTTCCTCTTCATATGGATGTGCGCAGTTGGGATTTGTTGGCATCTTAATGATACTGCACCCTTCTGCACCGTTGAGGATCTCGTGCTCTTCAGGTGTTCATTGCTTGTTGTAATAGTGGCGAAACTGAGACCCTTTGTACCTGAATTCCAGACTGGTTTGGGTTGAAGGGACCTTAAAGCTCCTCCAGTTCCAACCCCTGCCACGGGCAGGAGACCTCCCACTGGAGCAGTTTGCTCCAAGCCCCTGTGTCCAACCTGGCCTTGAACACTGCCAGGGATGGGGCAGCCACAGCTTCTCTGGGCACCCTGTGCCAGCGCCTCAGCACCCTCACAGGGAAGAACTTCTTCCTTATACCTAACCTGAACTCCCCTGTTTCAACTGTGCTTGGGATTGCTCTGACACAAGTGCAGGACCTTACACTTGGGCCTTGAACTTCATCGGCTTCACACAGTACTACCTCTCCATGTCCCTCTGGAAGAGAAAGCTACAGCACTCCTCAGATAAATGAACCTCTCCGAGTACTCAGGAGAGATGTAGAGAGATGTAAAGGCCTCACAGGTACAAACCCCAGGAAATTAAAACAATGAGATAAAGAGGAAAACCTGAAGACAGGTAAAAATAGAGGTAAACATGGAACATACTATCTTGTATTATGCCGTAAATTCTCTGCTTAAAAATGTAAAAATAATGTAAGGATTACCCAGCAAAGCTAGTTGAAAGTCTGTGCTTTTTTGGCCTCTTCAAATCTGCTCCTTTAAAAGGGATGAAATGCTGCTAATTAAAGAGTCGTTTCATCCAGGGCTTTGGCAAAACCACATAAAGATTTCAGTTTCACATTATCTTGTCCATGTGGCAATATCAGACTTCTATGCTGCATCAATGTCATGAGCACACACTGAAAATTCACTCATTTTTATTCTCCCTGCTTTAATTTTGGTTAATATGATAATCCCAAAGTCAGTTTTCTTTGAAATAAAATACAGGCGTTACAAATCTAAGATAACTGCAAAGGAACACTCTAAACCAAGCTAGATGAAATCATTTAAATGCTTTCTTTCCATTCCCCATTTCTGACCTCATCTAATTAGAAATTATCTTGAAAAGCAGGAATAATTGTAGCTCTTCCCATTTATTTGAATTCTTGACAAATAAACAGCATACAGGTGATCCTGCCCAGGAACTCAAGTCTGGAAGACTCTGCAGGTTCTAAGAGTAATGCAACTAATTCACCCTGAGCCCTTGGGAACTTTGATTCATGACACAACAATCCCTTTTCTTCAAAGCTGGGGATTTTGCAGTTTTCCTTTGTTTAAGAAGCAGTCAGAAACTACCTTGAAGATGTCTTTTGGCTTTTTGAAGATGAAACACAGCAGGAAGATGGAAAGCTTCATTTGGTCACTTAAAAATAAAATAATAAACAAGTACTATGTTATCTGAGGACAACAAAACTATTACTGCCACAATGCATAACAGCCTGACAGCTTCCATTCAGATGTCTTAAATGCCTATTGCCTGCTGGCTCTTGGTCTGCATGACTTGCGAAAAGAAGCCTTTTTGCTCCAAATGAAGGAATTCCATCTTAAGACTCCTTCAAGATAAGGAAGTCCTGGTCAAATGATCGGGGCGGTAAAGAGGAAAGAAGAAAGGTAACAAAGGAAGCAACTCCACTCAGAAGAGCAAATTAAAACAAAATAAAGGCAGTTCAGACCAAGCCCTGTATTTTCAGACCTTACTTGTTTTACTCAAAAGGACATCAGTCTTAAAGAAGTGAGGGGAAAATATCTTTAAAATATAGCTGCAAAGTGTACGAGCAATGCTCTGCAGCAGGAGCAAGGACCATTCCAACAGCCTTGGCAACAGTGCAGGGACTTTCTGCCTTGCTCTTTATAATACATCCTTAGGCAATGTTTTCTGCAGTTGACACAGAAGACCTGAATGTTTTTCCTTGGGTGACAAAGATGAAAATTTAGTTTCTTATTCTCTTCCTCAGCCTTTCCATTCTCTTCCTCAGCCCTTCCAAACAACAAAATAGCACTTTAGTCAATATGGTCGATTTGGGAGCATCTTTGAGCTTCCATTACACTTGAAGATTGGAAAAGAAATAACATTCTGCCTACATAATTTGTGGGCACCAAGCATATGTTGGTGCTCACATGTTAGATGTTATGAAGAGGTAATAATTCTCTGATAGTACTACTTTATGACTTCTCTTTTTCATTGGGACAGAGTATATTATTTCTTTCCTTTTAGGCAGGGCCAAAGCTTGTATTTACCTTGAGAAATTATGAGCAAGTTCACAAAGCCAGGCATAAACTGAATTCATGACAGGAAGAGAGGGAATTACTGTGCTCTGAAAGAGAAAAATGTCATTCTTAACCTAAATGGAGTTACCAGCCCAGGCCATAGCATACCTGACCTTGACACAAGAACACAGCAAAAGTTCTTAAGAACCTCAGAAAATAATAGTTTTTACACTCAGGGGGAGCCCAAGATGCAATCCCTACCCATTTGCCTGGCAACAGAAGAGAAAAGAAATCAGAGTTCCCACCCCACATGTTTGCATGTTGGCTCACCACAGGGATGAGCACATTCTCATGCAGCAGCTTCTGTGCTACACCTGCACCTAGAGGCAAGTCAAGAGCAGTCTGCCTCCATGAAGCAAAATTTATCCTGGACCCAGACAGGGAAGTGCCACAATCCAGACACGAGACTATTTGTAGGCATCAGTGAAGTCTGGGAGTCTGTTAGGGAGCATTACACGAAGGTCACAACTGTTGGTATGAATTCTTCTAGGTTTAGTATTTAGACGTAGACAGTACTTCATTGCTGTTTTGGATATCTGGTTCATTTTAAAGCTTTCTTTTCTTCCAAAACACTTCTACCTAAACTCCTAACAGCCAATAGGGATCTCTTATGCCACATCACAGTGGAAGCCCACTCAACCCCACGACTAGGATGATCTAGAGAGACATTTTGAGTATGTAGGCTGCCTGAAATCAATGGGGAGGTTTACTCACAAAAAGGAAAAAGGACTTCATCTTAGAATCACAGAATGGTTTGCATTGGAAGAGACCTTAAAGATCATCTAATTACAGCTCCTCAGTCTTGAGACTTAGAGCAGATCTAATCTAACCTTTTCCCAAAGTTGGGCTGTTGATGGTAATGCAGGATTCCTCATCTTCCCTAACAAGATCCAGACTCAAAAATTTGCTTCCCTGAGTATTCCTTTTTAATTTGTATTCTACATTCTAACCTCATTGACCCCTGTAAAACTCCAGTAATTATAATCACTCCTGTAGTTGTTATTAGAAATCATTATTTGCATTGAAGCTTCTTAAAACTCTCCATATTTTGCTTTGTGCTATGTGACCACTGCTGAAGAATTGAGTTGGATACATTGAAAAGTAGATATGAATGGAGGGATTTTTCCCCCTTCACAGTAACTAATGCTAACCCACCTCAGATGTTTGGAAAGAGTAACTCACTATGAAACTACTGGAAAGGCAAGCTACCTGAAAAAGATTAAAATCTTTTTGATATCAGAGAAAAAAATAACCGAGATGCATTTTGTTTTCCAGCTGAGATTTAAAATTGATGCACAGTTCTTAATGAGCCCTGGTACTGACGCCAGCTGTTAAAAGTCAGCTTGCCACAAGCACCAGAATCCATTACTCTCAGAGTAGAGGAAGCAGGACCCTAACCAATTTGTCAAAATAACTTTCAAGTTTAATATTTCATAGTTTATAATAATCACAGCCATTTCAAGCACTGTGATAAATCTGCAGACTTTTAAATCGGATTCCAAAGGGTAAAATCCAATAGGCTGTAAATACTGAGCTTGGGAGAAAAAAATATTTGCATAGAAATACAAATCTTCCTTTCTTAATGGAAGTAGTGATTCTGAGAGTTAAGAATACTGAACAACTTCAATTATAAAACACCATTCTGGTTTCTTTATAACTCCAGAAGCACCATTTTTCTGGGTTAAAGTTTTGAAGGAATTCTACTTAATGGAAAATTCCAACAAAAACTGTTTAGCTTCATTACCGAAATTAGATTTGGACAGAATATGTTGCTTTCTGCCCTTTAAAATGTTCTCGTAGAACATCTCTGGTTTGGATGTTGAAAAGGGGCTGGAGATTAAGTTCTGTGTACTTTGAATGTGTTTTATGACAGCATTTCAACGATTTTGCCTACTCTTGCCAGCATGAGGAGTGCTGTGGTCAGTATAGAGACCATGAGAGCAGGGAACACCTCCCCTGTGCTCCCCAGTCTGCCTGCTTCAGTGATAAGAATCAAAAGGAGAAGCTGGCTGGAAGCACAGGCTGAGGAAGGGTAGATGCAGAGCAAAAAGGGACATCGGTGACTGCTAAGGACATTTTGGCAGAGTACGGAAAAGAATGAGGTATTGAGATAGAATGTAATTAAAAACTAAACAATAACACAAAGTAACCAAAATGAAGTACTGACATACTAATTTGAGCGTGCATGAACTTACTTGACTTGGGAGCTGTAGGAGCATGATGGCTACATGTGGGAGCAAAAGGAGCAGAAGAGTGGAGTAGAAAGGATATAATTATTATTTATTAATCCTTAGATTGGGTTGAAAGTTGCTAAGCGCTGTGAAAACACAGTGTAAGTGACAATTCCTCTATATGCATTAAATCTAAAAAGGCATCACAAGGAAAGATACAAGAGGCAAAGAACTTACTTCAAAGCCCCCCATCTAGGTCAGTGGCAAGGGAGTACTTTGATTTTCTTTATGGGCAATAAATAACACAACCACCTAAAGTATGCAGCAGGACTGAGAAAACTGTGCAGTCTGCACTGGACAGCACACACAGCTAATGAAACACATTGGTTCATTGCCTCCTAAGCTCTACATTGACAGTGTTGCTCCACACCTGAGTATTCTTGGTTGAGAAAGGAAAAGGATGAAATCATTAATCATAGCTAGAAATGCAATGAATTTGGCACATCCTACATATTAATTCATGCAAGGCTTTTATAGAACTACTTAAGCACCTAAAGAAATGAGCAAGCAGCATCTGCAAATTAATATTTCTTTTGCTGCAGGACATAAATTTGATGCTTTCCAAAAGCACTGAGTCAGGAACGGGCATGATGCATGAAGAACACAGAGAATTTAGTCTCCTACTACCTCAAATGAAAAGGTCTCTCTGACTGCAGGTCCTCATTACAAGGTAGCAAAACTGAAGGTAATTTTGATGATCCTGATCCTACCTCCACAGAAGGAAAGGGGATTTTTCTACCAAATCCAAAGTGTACAGAACTACACCTCCATTTCCTGCTCTTCAGTCACACTTCATCACCTTAGGTGTTCTTGACATAGCATCTAAGGAGAGACTTCTATGATCTGGAAACATAACCATACTTCCCTGTGCACTACAGCAGATTAAGTACCATCACATTTTATCAGAGTTAGCAGAAAAACTGCAGCTCCACAGACATTGTTAGAAATGTGCTTTACATTGCCATATACTATTCCATGATGTTATACCACCAAACACTGAGCAACCTGACAGATACATCCGTTAGAAGTATAATTGCACTAGATAACTTGTATTGGTGTCCCTCTGTTAAACAAAACAATGGATTTTTATTCAGAGGGGTACCTTGGAAGATTAATGGTAATAATGAAGCATGAAATATTTCCTTCCTAGCGTGGTTAATCTGAAACAGAAGAAACAATCATTTCACCCAGAAGGGATAATCCTTTGGGGACAATTCTCGGTGAAATAATGTATTGCCCTATCTCATCCTACATATGTCAACAAAGAAACTATCAGTGTTGTGCTTAATGCAACACAGAACAACGAGCACAAGAAAAGGAAACAGAATAAAACCTGATAGAAGAGAAGTTGAAAACTGGCTCCTCTTGCCCTTGTGTAGAGCTGGCACTTTGGCAATGCTGCTGCAGCATTGCTCCCCTCAGGTCCTTCTCAGATGATACGATAGCTGCCTGATGGAACACCAGCTTAACATGGGCTCCTTAACATCGTCCAGAAACTGGACCAAGAGACCATTAACTTCAGAACTAGGTGGCCACAAATAATTCTTTGACAATCTATGCCTTGAATGAGCTCCACCACAGACAAGAGCACATGGATGTGTGCTTAAACAACAAAAGCCATGCTTAAAAAAAGCGCCATTTATATAATATATAATATTTAGTATACATATTTTACATAATATAATAACAATATAATCCAATATATAGTAAAATATAATTACGTACTATAACATATTCTATATTTTATATATCTAAAATACATAACATTATAATATATATATATATAATTAAAATATATATTATATATATGGGGGTTTTTTTTCCCCAGTAAAGCCTTTAGAATTAAACACTGGAATCCATAGGAAAAATACCTTGATATCAGCTTACTGAAATCATCCCCTCAGAGCCTTACTAATAAACCCACACTCCATCTTCAAAGAACACTCACAAGCCTTTCATTTCCAGCAGATAAGCCAATTGATCAATATTTTCAACATTAATCAAGGCCAAGAGCAATTTCATTTCTAGCTTTTCCCTAAAGTGAGCTGGAATGTAAGCAAGTGCAACACTGGGTTACTTTGCTCATTTTAAATAGATTCAGCTGAAGCAGATAGAAGCTTCCAATGATAACTAATTCTGTTAAACCAACAATACTTCATGTTTATCTCACATAAACATCAGTACAACAGGAAATGCTAAATTTTCCCTAGAAAAAAGGTCCATTAAATGACTGTATTTCTAGATTTTGTTTTTAAAACATAAGTGGCTTTTTATTACTTGAACTGATGACTGCTGCTGTACTGATAATGTTTCATTCTGCAGGATGTTTTATGCTCACAACAGTCTCTGCGGGAAGCACTAATTGGAATCAGAAAACTGCTCTATTCTCATTGTCTTTTTCCTGTCCAGATTTATTATAGGAAACATCTTTCCTTTAAAAATGATTCCTTCTCCCTTGTCAACTGGAAAGCTGGGGCTGTCAGATCACACTGCTCAGCTCTACCAAGAGACACTTAACTTCCTGCAGCACAAGGAGCAGTAGCTGCCTATGCTGAGCTACAAAGGGAACGTGGCCTAGAGTTTTGCCTACAGCCTCTCCTCCCGTGGTGTTTTGTTTGTTCAAATCATACAATACTTGTGACAGCTACTATGCAGCTTGAAGGCAGAGCAAAGCCCAAGGTTTGAGGAAGCAGCATAGCTTTGCAGAAGGTTTCAGGTATCTCTAATTGGACAGCTTCTGTAGCAAGAAAAAAGAGAGTTTGGTCTATGGCCTTACTGATAACCTCATCAGACGTGGCTGGGGCCATATGAACAGCTACAGTAGGATGTTGTCACTAGCACACTTCCTATTTTAGTGTCACACAGCAGTCAGTGATTTGTTGCTGCCAGGAAAAGAATGAGGAAGGAAGAGAATATCACAGTGACTCCAAAAACCCACTTCCAGATTTCACTGGAAGAAAATGAAGCTTGACTACTGCAAGCTCTGTAGCAACTTCATAGACTTGCTTTTGGTTTTGAGAAGGCCATTGCAGCTTTATCCTTCTGCAGTAGACACTTTAAAACGTCACACAATATGGTTTTTACTCTTAGCTTCTTCCTCTGCTATTATAAAGTAAACCATACAAAAGAAATAGTTTCCCTTCACAAGCATCTCCAGAGCTTACAGGAGCATACTAAATGCTCACAGCTGTCTGCTGTGCAAACACAACTTCAAGACAATTTTATAGGGCCTGTTATTTACCCAGCTACAACAGCTCCTTTGTTAGAGAGGACAGCACTATCATTATCTGCTTTTATCATTAATACTTTGAGTCAGTGGTTAATGCAGAGGTGACAGATCACTGAAAAGCCTGACAGTTTATGGCTTTTAGCACGAAGGAATGTCTTGTTTGGATTTTATATCCCTCGTGTGTATTGTATTTCCTTTAGATGCCTTCTGTTCTCTTATATACACATGCGCATTCATAATTAAACATCTCTGACCATCATTTATTCACACACACCCAATTACCAAATCTCTGTTGTTTAGTGTTAGTCACATTAATTAAGCTTGGAAAGTGGTGGAACAAGAGGGAAATTCCTCGCTGAGGGAATATCAGAGTAACGTCTTTGAGGTTTTATGTCCATTATGAAGCATCATCCAGCAAATAAAGAGAAAACACACATCTGCTTCATTTTGCTGGCCATCAGAAGGACAGAGTGAACTGACAGCACCCTTGAGTGAAGTCCAAAGAATGGAATCAAAAGTGTTTTAGGCCAAAAGCAAGAAAGTGCTTGATGCTCCCTATAAGCCCAAGTATCCGTTTCACTTGCAGCATATTACAGAAGCACAGGCACATATACCAAAGATCTCTCACCAAAACCAGTGCTGACTGTTCACGCAAGAGTGTTGCAGACCACAGGCCCCTGTTGTGGAAGGGGCTGAGCTGTAAATGTCAGGATCAGAATAAAGAAGGTATAGTCTGCATTAAACTACCCTCCTTCATCAGGAAATGACACAGTTAATTACACACAGAGCATGTTGCTCCATTGTGTAAGTTTCACCTTATGTACAAGCATAATTTGCCCATACGATTTGGGTTTGGATTTTTAACCCACCCTTGTGCTCCCATGCTCACAACAGCTCAAACACACAGGCACAGCTTGACCTGAAATGTAATCCTTTGGGTTGTAAGAAGACGATCACTTTTGGAAGCAATGAGTAACAACTGTTAAAACAAAATCTCCATTTCAAATACAGCACAAAGTAACAGAAGAAAAGAAAAAGAATGAAGCAGAAGTGACCTTACCCATAACTATAGCCACTAGGCTAGTTAGGATTCCTTCTGAGTAAAAAATAGAGAAGAACAACTGGCAAATGTCAACGTCATTATCATGAACTCTTTTTAGTAGTGAAACAAAAATTAGCTCTTAGATCTTTTTCCAACTGACGAGATCTCTTGCTGTTAAATTATCTATGTTCCGTTTCTTTTGAATAACTCTCAAGTTGGGGGAACACCTTTTCCCTTTAGTATGAAAGGCACATGTTTCAGCCTTAATGACTCTACATCCACAATGTTTCTTTCCATGAACACTTGATGTGTAAATAGCTTGGGCATAATGTTGTGAACTACAGTAAGAAGAAATAAAAAGGGAGGGAAGCTGAGCAAAATTAACATTGAGTTCAAAGGTAATTGCTTCTGTGATACATGCAGTTTTTCATATTGTCCTTTGGTTAAAAACCTAAACATTCCAGATAGATAGAAGAAATCTTGAAACAATTCTAATGTGAGTGCCACTGTTTAAAGCCAAGATAACGCTTTTCAATCTTGAGTTAATAGGAAATGCTACAGGAGAATACCATTGTCCTTAACCTGGAAGACCTCAATGGGAGTTTTGCCAAGTAATACCGTGGTAAAAAGTCAGATCCTAACCTGTTGCAGATTCCTGAAGCTCCAGTGAAGTTCAAAGAACTGTGCATTTCATGCCAGCTAGGGCTCTGGCACAATGTCGTTTAATCAAGACTCTAATTGACTCTATCTTTCTAGCTGGCAGCTTAACACTAATGCATGTTTTTAAAAGTCCCTTGACTAAAATACACATGAATTTCTCACCTTGGCTGTTTTGTCCTGGGCATAGTTTTGATCATTTGTTCTTTGACATTCTCCAGTAACGCATCTCTCAAGTGGACATCCATCTCTTCTCAAACACCTGGGCTTTAAGTCTGCAGTCACTGTGTCCCAGATATGACTCAGTAGTTACAGCTTTCTGGGATAGTGACAGAGTACAGCCAATTTTCCCTATTGTCATCGTAAGTTACAATCTGTGGGCAGTGAGATTGTTCATGTATCACCATCATCTAGAGGTAATGCTCAGAAAAAAAGACAACAGCTTCTGTTTTGGTCAGGATTTATTTCTTAAGAGCCACCCCTGATTGTGTCTCAGGTCAGGATTAGTTATCTCAGTTCCTCCTCATCTTCATTTGTCCAGCTTCCTGAACTGAAACAAAACATGGATCTTAATCATGTCTAACTCCCTAGAGATCTGCCTTACTGAGTTAGGAGTACGACATCTGACCCTTACAGTTCATGTTTCCCTAATGTCTAGAAATACAAACATTAGTCTGAATCTTCCAAGTTTCTATGCACCTAAGATCTCAGATTGCAATTCAAGAAACATCTGCTGGAGTCAGTTCCAGGCAGCCAAGGCCATCACACTGTCTGTGAATCCCTGTAGGGCAGCATGACCTATAAGCACCACTTGAGGATTTTACCATGTGAAGGCCACAAGGATTCCACTCAACTATGACTTTGAAGGCTAAACAGAACATCCCATAAGATATGCTAAAATGTCAAATTTCTTATTTGAAAAATGGTAATTATGATACTTACTTGTTGTAGAGGGATGTTATGAAGCTCTTTAAAGTTCTATGTGATTCTCTGATGTGCCCTATCAATGTCAAGTACTATTGCCTCTAACAAAAACAATCCTCCAATGTCTCTCACCAAAGCATGATTTATAGGACACGCCACAGAGCAAACTAAGGGGATAGCTCTGATAGATGCAGAAAACAATAGCCCGTAAAACAAAGGGTGCTGCTGACATAGAGCTAACAGCCTGTAGAAATGGCTTCTAGAGAACCAAAAAGCAGGACTGTATCACTTAAGAGCTGTCCTGATTTTATGAAAATGCTAATAAATCTTCCAACATGGCTCCTATTATGTACAATTATCATTTATCCAATACCATGAATGCTTGCTGGAAACGAATGCTTTACACAACAAGATGCTTTTCACCTGGTCTTGCAACTACAGTGATTGTGCTGTCCTCCCCTCTCATGACAGCACCAAACAAAGTCACAACTGAAATCCCACAATTTGATGAAGTTCCTCTTCTTGTGACTTGAGTTCAATGCAGCAGTAGATCATTCAGATTATCTCCTTCAAGTTTCTTTTAAAGTATTTCTGCAAGCATATAGGACATTTTCCATTTTCCTATGAATCCAGGAATTTCAAATGCAAAGTCAGCTAAGGAATATAACTAATCATCCTAAAACACTCTGTTCCTTAAATACTATAGAAGAATCTGTTCCTTAAATACTATAGAAGAACAGAATGGTTCGGGCTGGAAAGGACCCTACAGCTCATCCAGTTCCAACCCCCTGGCATGGGCAGGGACACCTTCCACTAGAGCAGGCTGTTCAAAGCCCCATCCAACCTGAACCTGGCCTTGAACACTACCAGGGATAGGCATTTACCACTTCTTTTTGCAACCTGTGCCAGTGCCTCACCAATCTCAGAGCAAAGAATTTTTTCCTTAAATCCAACTTAAATCTCCCCTGTTTAAGTTTAAACCCAAATATGATACTCAAATTACTATTTCAAGTTACTTATGGCTGATATTCCAACAGAAAACAGAGAGTTTCACGATACATCAAATCTACTTTAGAAGAGAAAGATTCACAATGGGGAGATAGCATTTACAACAACTACTAGAAATGAAAAAATCCACGGTAGGATAACGCCTCATGAGACAGCCAGTAATAATCCAACCTCACTGTTAGGCACTTTCAACTTGTGACCCAGCAAAATTATGTTTTCATTTAAAAAAAAAAACAAACAAACAAAAAGAACAATTAAACCCAAACCCCACCACAAAAAAATAAGACCAAGCATGTTGCTTATGAAATGTTTAGACCCAGTTTACCAATTTGTGCAGTAATGATGCTTAAAGTATGTTTCTCCTGAATAGCTTTCAGATGCTAAGCGCAAACCAAGAATTAGAGGACTTGAAAATAGAGAGCAGATAATCGCTACCAAAAAAAGAGATGGTATCAGCATATTGCACATACCCAATGAAATCCATATGGCCATGGCTATTTTCAGCTATCTCTGTGAATTCCATTTTCTGCTTCCTTCTGAGTTTACCCATTCATGTTTTCAATTAAATTTCCTGCAACTGTTTGTGTTCCTCAGCACTAAACTGTGCCACATTAAACTCAGAAATTAAGTAAATCAGCAGTTTGACAGCTGAGAGCATTGCTGCAGTCTAAATGAGGTAAAGAACACAAATAGCGTAGAATGGTCATAAACGAGTGAGTGCAAGAGTATGGCTGAGGACAGAGGGCAAGAGAACAAAATAGGGACATCAATGTCACAACTTTATAGCAAGAAGCAAACCAGAAAGGTATCCTCCAAAACTTCCTTATGCAAAGTTTTCTAGATTTCAGGAGGAACAAAGAAGTACCTTGGACTCAATGGGGTTACCCAAGTATGCATCTGACTTACTAATGGGCTTTTCACAGTGTATTTGTAGAGTTCTTGTGCATGTCATGACTCCCTTGACAGACATTTATTTTTATGACCAGGTCACATTCCTGCTCTGGAAACTTCACTTTCCCAAATTTACTGTTGTAGCTCCTCAAAATCTATTTACTACACAAAACAGCAAAACAGTTTTGTAAAAGATCGTAAGTAGAAAAACACACACACAAAAAAAAAAGGTGCCTTTTTCTGTTAGTTTTCTTTCTAATGGAAAAAGTTAAGAAGATAGTATTTTAAAACATTTTTAAATGCATAAAACCCAGTTCTCCACACAAAAGGCCTTGTGACTAGCGTATGACTGGAATGCGGGGGTTCCAAAGCATCCACATAATTTTTTCTGCTCTCCTTAAAGTTTTTGCATCACAGTTCCACAGAAAGGCATGGACAGGTATATATAAAAATTCATGCACACCAAAGTTGTCGAATACAAAAGGGATTAGAAATTTCTGATGTAGAAAACACGAAGAACAGAGACAGCAGAGAAGTGCCTACAGCAAAAGCTTGCAAACAATGATGTCAGGAAGAGCTTTATGTGTTTCACTTACAAGGTTGGATGTAACTTGGGTGGCTGGGAAGGTTGTGTACCCACTCTCTGCTATATAACAGGAAGCACTTACCATACCAAGGAAACCCAGATGAGAAACACAAGAATATGATACTGCTTTTTCCCCTCCCCCAGAAAATCTAATTCTTACTGTATGATCAACTGTGACTAACTGTAAAGAAAAGGAGTTGAGATGAGATCTTCTCAGGGTGTCTGTTCAGAAGGTGCTGGATGGAAACTCCTGCTGACACCTGAGGAGAAAAGGAAATTGGAAATGTATGTCCTCTTGTAAACACAAAGTAGAAGATATGCTGACATGGAAGAAGATAAAGCTCTAAAGCCCAATAATATCAAATATAAGAACAAGTTGTCCAAAGGGCAAAATTTATTAGCCGACATGCAAACTGCCAACAGGACCTGAACTCTGTCAGATAAAAGACAACTGAGAACTGGTGTTTTTCTTGTGATCTTGTTCTGAGTTCATAGTACCCACAGCTAATGAGTGGTTCAATCTGGAATGTCTTACCTGGCAACTTTTTGAAGTCCAAAGCAGAGAGATGATAGGGAAGGACATTCATAGAGATAAAGAGGATGTAAAACTGGATTTTCTTTAAATATAAACTAAAGTCCTATGCTCAATTTACATACCTATGAAAACACATTTGTTATGCTATCTGACAGGCGTTTTGTGATAGCGAGAAACCTGGAGACAGGAAAAACTCATCTCTCTTTCCCTTCTACGTCTTTCCTGACGAACCTTCCAGCCCTCCATGGCTTCTTGGCTTCAGAGCTACAAAAAAACCTCCAAAAACTTGACATATAACACTAGAACCCCATTTCCTCCTATTTGGCCCTTGATTCCTGTTTCTGTATGTATGTATATCATACACATAAACACACATCTACAGACACATACACTGCCAGCCAGAACATTACACACAGCCTGCATAAAGAATTATTAGGTCATCAGAATGCCTGAAGCTGAACAATGTGAATAGCACAGTGCTCTAAGGCTCAAAGCCTGCAGGGGCAATTTGTAGTAAATGGTCACATGCCAGTCAGAGTGCTATGCAACAGGTGACTTGCATCTTTCCTGATATCCCCTGTTGCTCTGCCAGCATCCTGCAGCAACTCCTGCAGTAAACTGACAGCTCCACTCAAGTGAATGAGGCTGAGATAATTGATATCTGCTGGGAATCTGCCTCTTCCCAGCTATATATTTCTTTGGGCAGCTGCTCACAACTGAAATCTGCTCTTGAAGAACTCAGGTAGTACTGTTTCACATGTAAAGATAGCTACTTATATTTGTCTATCTGTCTGCCTGAAACACAGGGATACTTGGAGTGCTGCTGAGCTTTTTTCAATCCAAAGAAATAGCACTCATAGTGGTTAGTACCTAGAGCACCCATTAAAGTCACAGCAGCCCTAGTTTGAGAGGCAACAGCCTGCATTATGACACAGGAAAAAATAAACTCTAAAATATATATATAAGAAAAATAATCACATCTTCACCATTGGGACTGAAGGACTATTGCTGCTTGGAGTAACTCCTTGAGGTGCCAGTATGAACACGGACCTGCTTAAGGCAGAGGCTGATAGGCAGGCTTGACAAAGGAAATTAGCTGGTAACGGTGTCTGTACCTACATTCCCACAGCAGCTTCATGGTGAAGCTGAATGTAAAATGCAGGTGTTGTGATAAGAAGCCCAACACGTTGCTCACCTTGCCAACAGGCACTTTTCTGGAATCAGACTGTCCTCCAGACAAACCCTGAGGCAACCAGTACCAAAATCTCAGCACTTGTATAGGAAGACATTCACAGACACTCCTATTCATGTCAAGAGGTTCATGGATGAAACTGAGAAGTTTCTACCTTTTGGCCACTGAAAATGATGTATTTTAAGAACATGTAAACCAGAAATACTTTGAGAGAGATGAATGGATGCAATGGGCAACTTATCCTTACAGCACTTAATGCAATTCAGAATGTGCAAGTAAAGCTGAAAATGCTTCAGAATCAATGACAATGATAAAGACAAAAATTCCCATGCCATTTCGTCAAGTACAGGTAAAAATCCTGTAGAATTCCTGAGAAATCCTCAATTATATTACTTTTATAGCATATGGAACACACTGCTACACATGTACTCCATGTACATTTTATAGCAACGTACATGGATGTGTAACACCTGGAAGAGAATTCAGGAGAAACAGAAGCCTTAACCACAAAATGTGATAAAAGTATGGCTTATAAACAGATGTAAAAATATTTGCCATATTTTGTAGAAAGTTCTGCACACAGGATTCAGCAAGGCCTTTGAGAAACACCTTCAGAAAAAGTTCATTGACAAAATACCGATGAATACGAAAATATTTTACAGATATGGCAATAGTTGCAAATACAGTACTCAACAGAACTGGAGAACCCAGACCATCTGCTCAAAGTGCCAAGGACAGCCACTTTCCTTCAGGAAACAGAGATGTTGCCATAAAGACAGACCCACTGCAGTTGAGCAGATCTGCTGTTAAGAAGTGAAACTGGGTTGGTTCCCAAGCACCTGGTGGACAGCTTTGTGACTGAAATGAGAGAGATAACCGTATTTACTAAAGTGTCCTCACCAGTGATTTGATTGCTTATATTCTTCTTGCTGTTTATTACCATGATTACCTCTAAAGGGAAGGAAAGGAATATTTTTTATGTAAGCATTTTATATGGGTTATGCCAAGTTTAACAGTTGCCAGTTATAAAGAAGCAGAGTATTAATAGCAGGCTTCAACAGCAGCCACAGCTAACAGAGGCTGCCCCTGGCAAGCTGTTGAAGTTTCTCATTTAGCAGGTCTTAGCTCAACTGGATTGCACAAAATCATACCTTCACTGCACAACAACCTGGGTTTGGGGTTCTTTTTCTCTTCTATTTAAGATTTTGTTTCATTTAAATGCAGCATTTCAAGTCCCTCTGATCAATTTTTACAAAGATCTTGGAGGGAAAAAAAAAAATCCATCTGAAAATTAAATAAAAGATACCCTCTTTCTATAGTTATTTTAAATCAGTTTTATGCAGGCTTTGACAGGGGTCTATTAAATCAAAAGCCAAAGATCAAAGTGGCAGTTGCAGTAGAATTGAATGAAAGCTAAAGTAACTGCAGTCAAAGAAAGGGTCAAAGCCTCTGTGTTACTTTAAGAGCAGCTTTCTTTTATTTGCAACAATGATTTTGAAGCTGGTAAATATTCTGAGTCAAGAAAGATGCAAATGAAAGATGCCAGACTGGGGCCCAGTCCAACAGGAGCCTTCCCTGGTCTCCGTGCCTCTGGACCTGGTCCAGTTTCACAGTCCTACAACCTCTCCAGAGATTTTGCTCTAAAAGCTGTGTGTCCTGTGAAACACCACAACAAGTGATTTCAGTGAGAGGCTGATATTGAGCTCTGATGGGGAGGCTTCGTCCTCCTTCATTTCAGATACCATGGTTTGGTACATTAAGACAACATGACTGAAAACACAGCAACAGCCACACAGTGCCAGGCACAGTCCACTTAGCAAAGAAGATGCTGTAAGAAATGATACAGGAAAGAATATAAAACCAGGACAATGTATCCTCATAGGTTAAAACCTTGAACAACAGCAGCTTTTTGAGATAAAATTCAGATGCATACAATGGTGTCAAAAAAAGCTATTGATCCATCATGACTTCGTGAAAGATGCTTTCTCTGCTTTTCTGAGACTACGGTGAGATAACCTAGAGGAAAATCCTCCAGGCTTTTCTTGAAAAACATTGCTATTTTTTCTGTATATATGTATTTCTATTTAATTTTGTTCTTTTTTGTGACATTCCTGAACTTAAACACCTCATATCCTCTTGCATTGTGAAAATCTAAGACTTTGATATCCTCAGTTGTGAATGTCTCCGTTTCGTGTGAGTCCTTAATACTTATTTAATGATACCTAAAGCTGTATTAAACAACATCACAACATAGCAAAGCCCACAGCACTGCAAGAGCACAATTTTTAAGAGGAAAAAAGGTAAAAATAAGCAAAGAAATCCCAACACTTACAGCTCTGGCATAGTAATGTTAGAACTGACAGTGCTACAATGGTCACTGTCAGCATCTAAAAGTAGCTGATCATCTCCTGATGAGCCTCAGAGCAAACCTTTGTTGAGATTAGCAAGCAAAACCTGTCATGTTCGTAAAGTCTGTCATTATTGGTTTGCCTAGAACATCCGGTTTATTCTTCCAATTCCATAAAATACATGGTAAGAAATAACATGGACTTTGTGTTGTACCTGTGACCATCTATGAAACACTTTCTTCAAAGTAAACATTTCGTAGTAAACCATTCCACTGGTCAAATGGAGGTGGTGATCACCTTTGTCTTTTCTTCCAAGCTTCAGCCACTCTACCTACAGACCAAGTAACCCAGTTATCTGGCCCGCACCTTTAATTCCTGATTTAGATCCAAATGTCAATGGCTCTGCAGGGATCTGATTCTAGTGGTCAAAATTACGCATTAAAAGTAATTCAAACTACCAGGTAAGTTGTACCTTTCAGTTTTCTGAGTACCCTTCCGCCCTGGAAAAGTAAAAGGCTGGTGAGACTATTGGTAGCAAAGCTACTTATAAGAGAAAGCAATATTGCTATCAACCCCCCCCACACACAAGCCAAACCACATAACCAAATGAAAAACACCACCAAAAAAATGCCAAAACCAAACCAAGCAAACAAAAAGCCCCAACCAAACTACAACTTTTTAGATGAAAATGTCTTTACATTGCCACTTGAACAACCAGATTCTTCGGTGATGTTGGCCACTAGATCTCACTTCAGAAACTTGTTTGCAAAACCTCCGTAAAAATCACCTTCACAACACCTAAGGAAGTCATCTGAGACAGAAAACTTCACCATAAAGAGCACCACAACAGTGGGAGGAACTACCTTCCCAGGATCCCCTCCATAACAATACAGAGGAGCTCCAAACACATATTCAGCTGAGTTTTGTAAAACATCCTGTGAAGTCACTCAATACCTTTAATTTGAGAATTAAATTACAGCAAATCTACGCTGCCTCTTAAGGGGCAGCCCTGAAGTCAGGGTAACGGGCAGCCTCCATGCACCCCTGGGGCAGATACAGCACGTCTTCCAAGGCAAAGGAAGATCTGTAGTATATGAGCTGCCTGGCAGGCGGCCACAAGGCAGCCGCACTGATGGGAAATAAGCGGTATTCAGTGAACTATAGGTTTATAGCCACTATCAAAGGCTGCTTTTTCTCTGCAGGACAGGTACAGCTTCAAGCAGAGGAGGTCTCAGCATGTGGCTTCTCCAGGTCCATGTTTGTGCCAGTGTGTGTGAGAAAGAAGAGTATCTTAGATGAACCATAAGGCAGATCTGTAGTTAATGCTTTAGCACACTGCCTTTCAGGGCAGAATAGCAAAGATACTTTCAAAACAGCTTCTTAGCAACAGCTTCTCTCTTTCATGATCTTACAGAACAAAGCAAGTGCATAAAACAAAACAAGAAGAAAAATACAAAAGCAAGAAAGGAAAAAATACCATCTCAAGCTAAAAGGTGTTACTGAGATGATTACATGGGAGCAGAGATAGTAAAGAAGAATAAGTGTCACAATTAGGAACATAGTGGAATAATTCCAGGCATTCTTCTAGTCCAAGACAAGGACTCCAGTTGTAGTGTTTATACAATATCCCACCAGCAGTACTTATGATGCTATAAAATGCCTTCCCCATACTTAAAAAAGTGAGAAAATAAGATTCTGTGGGTGTGCAAGAAAACATCCTTCAAAATTTTCTGTTTTAAAGAGTAAAAGATAGTAGCAGCTGTACACAGGAATCACCATGCTCACCATCTCCCCTCATTTCCTCCAGGATGACCCAGAGAAGATCAACAACAGCCAAAGACGTGTTTTCAGATGGAAGGGTCTGCAAACTCACAAATGGTTAGCATCCCAGAGCTCTCAACTTTGGGCCGTTATACATCTATGCATAAAGATGGTCACATACTCACTGCCACTTGCTATGGGGCACAACAACACATGGTAGACAAATGGTACTTTCCAGGCCTCTAAGTCATGGCATGTGAAGAGCCTAAGTAACTCTATGGGTCCACTCCACCACACCCTGCTCAGTTACACACAGGCTATATGAAGACCTATTGCTCCTGAGGCAACTTCACTGTTTTCACTATTGTACTTCACTAGGACTTTGTCCTTGACTGATCAAAGTTTTTTTGTTGTTTAGTTTAAACACATCTGTGCTTTCCCTTTAAAGAGTTTTTTTGGGAAGGCATGTAACAATTGCGGCTAACACTTGCTATTATAGCTGGTAAAGAGTTTTAGGCAGAGCCTGGGCAGCAAACTGCTCTAATGTAAGACAGCTCTGCAGCACTCCCTATATGAAGACTGCAGAACTAGGACATTGCATGCTGCAGACAGGGTTTTTCTAGTTCTTCTCCTCCCAGGGTGGAAGAGTGATGCACAAACCTCTCAGCTGGGCTTGAGGCATTTATGCTGCTATTCATTCTTTCAAGTCTGACTGTGCTGTCACGTCTAATTGGTCAAATGGGAGACGAGAGACCAGAAGGAAAGGCATAAAGATGCCAGCCTGGAAGACAAGAGAAGTAAAACTGATGTTCCAAGTCCTCCACAATCCCTTTTACCTCTGCCTGAAAAAGTTAAGTATGTTCAGTGTTCCAAACACACAAGACATCAAAACCAATATTTTTTGCATACTCATCACGTGTAGCAATTACTTAAGCTCTGCATTAAGGAACTTCAGGCCTGCCTAAACAAAGTGTTTGTAAGGATTTAAACAATTTTATCGTAATCACAGTGAGGATGCTCTAAGGAGCTCCAGACCAGCTCAACAGAAAGTGACCAGGGAACAACAGCAGCTAAGATTTAGATTTAAAAAAAAAAATATATATATATAGAGCCATAAACATAGTAAATAATTTCTCATCTTATTCATAAACCCTGTTGGTTCTAAAAGAATGCAGCTTAGTGGAAATGGAGCTGTTAGGAACCTGGCCACCAGGACACTGCTGCAGACTGCTGCAGTAGCTGATACATGTAGAGAAATACTAAGGTAATTTAATAACAGACCAGCAAGTAATATGAAATGCTCCCGAGTCACCACAGGAGCTGAAGGCATCTCTCCACCTTGATCATTTAGTTCTAGTCTCTACTGCACAAAAGAGACTGAAGAAGTGAAAGGTTTCAAGCACAGATGAAAGAAATACCTGTCAAGAAAGAAGTGAGGAGGAAAGGAAGATAAAGAGACTATGAAGCCCTTATGTACCTATGTTACTTACATATAAAGTCCAGAAATAGGTAAATGAAAAACAAACCAATACTGTCTCAAAATTTCAGCTTTACATGATACACATCAAGTCTCAACTTTCTGAAAGTGATCTTTCAAAGACCTTGCTATGCATTGCATAAGCTTAAAAATGTTTTTGATATGGCAGCCCTGTAAATCTACATTAGTAACCAAAAGCTATGTTTTAAGCAAAACAAAAGTGAAAAGCTTTTTGCCTTCCATGAGCTGTTCTCTGACTGCACTTCAGTTAGTTTTCAATCAAAAACTTGATTTCATTCAATCTTAGATAAGACATATGGAATATTTGTGGCCATTTTCTTCCAGCTGAAGTACAGCTGCATTTTTATTCCCCTATTAACAAAATATATATGTTGCCTTCCCACTGCTTCAGATCTCCTCTTCTGATGGTGCAAGAGAGGTAGATTGGTGCAGTTGTGCTCTTGCTTCTCCAGTTTCATGTTAGATCTGACAGGAGGAGTAACTCTACACTTGTCATCCTTTTACAGACACTTACTCCTTTTATCTCAAGGCCCAGATGCTTTTGTTACATTAGGCTTCTCCTACAGCTTTGATCTCTCTTTACAAAAGGCAGAAAGCTACACTGTACGGGAATGTGGAAAAATCCTGGACAAGAGCCTCTAAACTGCTGCATCTTCCTTCCCTACTTTCATTTTTATATCTCCTACTCTTTCTGTACTCTGCCATAGGGTTCTTCACAAAATACCTGGAAAAAAAAAAGTAAATATTTTCAAAATGACTTCTCACACTGGAAAGTCCTTTTGCCTCATATAAGCACAAATAAGGTCTTTTTACATATTCCTGCTTTTCTTCCCTTCCATCCATTACATCTCTACATCAAGGGCTCTTGGACTCAGCTTGTGCAATCTTATCTTGCTGTTTTCTTAATTTAAATACTTGTCTTCACAGAGTCTAATATTTCACCTGTCCATGGCAAGTTTCCTTAATTCACTGAGTTGATTAAACATTTAAAATATATAGATATATAAAATATTCATAAGAATGAATTGTGTGCATGCACCCATGTATCCCCACCCCAATTCTAGCCCTGGAGAAATACAGTCACCGTGGTTGATTAGTGCAATCATAAAGGCATATTCCTGTCTCCCTTTCCCTACATCAGAATAATTATAACTTTTCACTGGGTCACATCAAAATATTTGTTCACTTTTACACTCATTTCAAATGGTCTCATTTGTTGCAATTCTGTTTTCCACATCCACCAGAAGCATGCTTGAGGCACTGTTCTTCAAAGAGCCATGCTGCTAGGTATCCAAGTAGGGTATCTAAGTACTGGCCATCATAATGCAGATGTGCATTACTGCTGAAAGCTGATACTTCCCATCACTTAAAATCTGCTGTCCTAAGAGGCATCCTAAGTCATTCAAATAGTGTGTGCACATGCTGGCTTTGTCTTCAAGTAGAGTTTCAATTGATTAAAACCCCCTACTGCTTCCTGTTCACATAATCTGAAGAAAGATGGGAGTTCTGAAGAAAGAGACAGCACCAAAGGTTATTCAGACTTAGCAACCCCCTCAGGTTATCACCTAATTCCAGCACTGTTATATTCAAGAAAATTTCAGCAACATCAGATGAGCTGAATTTAACTGGGTCACATTGCTGAAAGGGGCACTCTGAGGAGCTTTCTTGAAAACGGACATGCATGGGTCGACCTGTTCTCTGACATAACTGAGTGCACCATCAGATCACAAGTATGAAATACAGCTCAAGCAGAAGTCAAAGGGAGTTTTGTCTTCAATGAAAGAATACCTCCCCCTCAAACCTTTAGCAGTAAACTAGGAGATATCTGTCCAACTGCTCAGTTGCTATAGCTCTGATCATCAACTATATAATGAAAGAGTGAGCAGGTTTGTGCTATTATGCTCCGTTTTAGAGGCCTACAAATGCAGACTTTACTTTGGAATCAAACACAAATTAAATCACAAGCCACATAAGCTCCCTCTAAGGAAGCAGCCTCATTTCCTAGGCAGAAGAAATAGCAGTCAGCAGAGAAGAGCAGTATTCCTGCAGGGAACCTGCAGGAAACACCATTTGTGCCTGCAATATTCCCTTCATCCCAGGACTGACTCCTGCAGTCCAGTCAGGTACTTTTGAATTCAACATTAGTAACAGAAAATATGGTTCTATCTTCCTCCCACATAAACTTACAGAAAGAAAAAGGAGCTGTAAAAGAGTCTGAGTTGAGACAGAAAACTTTAGGTCATTATATCAGAGTTTCCCTCTCTGTGTTTTTTTTCTGATGAGAGGATTTATTTCCAGCAGAATCTTAGTTAAAATTATATTCTTACACATTCTTACTTTTTTTTTATTTGTTAAAAAAAATAATCACACCAGTTTAGCAAGCTGGATACAAAGGAAGTTTCTTTGTATTGGAATGTCTTTCCTTACAGCTTTGAATCCCCAGTTCAGGAGGTCAAGTTGTCCTTTACGGCTAGTAAAGGGCTCAGAAGTCCACTTCCCATGATCTGTAGCTACATGCTACCTCACCCTGCTACTGCAGTCTGAGATACACACTAGTTGGGACCACTGTGTAACACAGAATTTGATATTAATGGTAAAATTCTTCAAAGTTTCCCATGAGGCTCAAGTGACTACTACCAAATATTGATGTCATGTTTAAACAACTGTATTAGAGTTCTTGATGATCTCCAGACTTTGAGGTATTTCCATACTGTAGCTATAGCTGTACCACAAACACAACTGATATTTCTCTTCTCTGCCTCCTTGTTTCCTTTCTCCTCATCACTCTCCTGTAATTCCTTCCCAGCTGCTCCCACCCAGCTCCCTCTGGTATGGGAGCTGAGAGAGGCAAGCTTTAAAAGCTGAATTTGTCTTTATTTCCATCAAGAGCAATCACTGATGCAAGTTTCAGTACCCATAGAGGCTTTTAAGTGTAACTTTTTATTAGTAGTGCTAAATTGGGAGTAATAAAAATTCCAAATTCAATAGTTTAATAAAAAGAGGAAGTTAAAAGCCAGCAGGGCTGTGAAGGAGGAACACTGAGACTAGAGGTGCCAAATATTTGGGTTTTAAATGGCTATGCTTCCTTCTGTATGATCATAAGGAAAGGCTCTCCAGTGAGATGCTCTGGGCATAGACAGGTTTCTGCTCATCAGCTGAAGAATATCCCTGTGTATTTAACTGTACCCATACGAACACTGTGGCTACATAGGGGTGCATTTTGCAAAGCAATAGGGAGAAAACTGTACTTTAAGTCCTAGCTGTGACTTTTTAATGTGATCTGCAGTCAGACCCAAGCCCAGGATCTTAGGAAGGATTTATCTATAAATACAGCTTCCTAGGCTTTGGAAAACTGTCTCTTCATATTACATATGTTTAAAATCTGACTCTTACTTCTAGTAAGAAATTTGTTTTTCAGGAGTAAGGTAGGCTTCCAAATTTGATCTCAAAAAGCAAGGAGTAAGCAGGACAATTCAGTGAATTTGCAACTGGAAGCCTGCACTGAAGCAGCCAAAAATAATCTGTATTTCTACCAGTGTCCCATAAAAAGGCCACAATTCCAGCTCCAAGTATTGCCAGGGTGGAGCTGGCTTCAGCAGACAAGAGGGATAGCCTCAACTCCTCACATTACTTGAGGATGTTTCTGGTACACGTATGTGAGGAGGCCCTCACAGAAACAGACTCCTTGTGCCAAGGTGCTGCTTCTGACTCCCTTTCACCCTCTCATTTTCCCCACATTCTTCAAGAATAATGGATAATTACCAAAGCAAAGTCACCCCGTTTGGCTTTGCTGAGGCATTTACTCTTCCCTTCCCTCATCAACTTTCCCTTCAAGGAAAAATGCCCAGAGAAGACACGACAGTACCAAGTGATGCAGCACAGATGCATCTCAACACCTTGTGGAAAGGCTGAGAACTGGAAAGAGTGACTACTGTAGGAGAGTTTATAAGCAGAGTTGTACAATCACAAACTGGTTTTGTACTTGTCTCAAAACTGAGGAATATTTTAAGCTTAATAAAAAAAATGAGAGTATCAAATGCCAAAAAATCCCAATGGCTCTGAAATGAACCCTTCCTGTATTCCAAAATAAAATAAAATCTTTAAAAAAGGGGCAGGCGTCAGCTTTTTGGTCCTTAAAAGCCCTAATATTGCATGGCTTAAACAACAATGAAACCATGCTTAGAGAAGGTGATGGTCAGAAGTCATGTATGAGCACAGCTACATATGCTAACTACAGAAAAATTAGGAAAGGTTAGGGAAAACAATCTAAGTAATAAAATCAATATTTACTTAAAAAATAAACTGACAACTCTGCAACATTTAACTAAATAAGAACAATTAATTTCTTATTCTTGGAGAATAAAGGGAAGGACAGGCTTTGGCTACATCATGACAGTTGTCTTCTGCAATAATAGAGAGTGCTCTCAGTACACAATCTCTGCTTAAAAAAGCTATGTTTTAAAAGTCGTTTTTGCCTGAATTATTTCCATATGCTAAAGCAAGGCTTTCTAAATTTCAGACAGTTCCTCTTCCACATACTGTAACCTATAACTAGAGGTTTTAGCCTTCTGAAGCTCCAGGTGAAGCAGTTTTAAACTGTTATAGAAAGAATTTTGCAGGTTTATTTACTGACTCCATTGAAAAGGACTTATTACTGGGGGAGTACACAAAAGTCAACAGGCAGAAATTATTCAGAGCTCTCTGGATTGCAGCATGCAGAGCTATCACCATATCAAAACAACTGTCACTGCTGGATGCCACCAGAAACTTGTAAGGAACTGTCAGGGGAGAAGGAAACTTCGAGGAAGACTAAACCAAGTGAACAAGCCTTGTATCACTCCCTGAGGGTCACAGGGATCTGAGAGGCAGAGTGAAGAAAAAGATGTAAGCTCAGGCAGCTCTGCTGCTAGTCCTAGCAAACTCTCCTTTAGGGAATGAGCGACTCTTATGTGGTTACAGCCCCCAGTCACACTTTCTGGTTTAATTGTCAAAATCCTCCAAGACTCTGTTCCCAACACTCTTTTCCAAAGATGCATATGTAGATGTATATGTATAGTTCTATCACTTGATTCTTCCACACAAGAACATTCCCATCCAACCCTACTCTGAAAGCATTTGGTTCACCCATTTTAGTATTTGTCATTTGAGAAGTTTCTATTCCCTCCTCTACTAGCAACTGCTGGCTAGGAACCTATGTTAGTTCCCAACCTTTCTTAATTCCCTCTTAAGTAACATTGCATTGGGCGATGAAGGCAGACTGTACTGCAAAACATGCCATATGCATTAGCAATCCCCATAAAAACAGCAGTGTATTAACTGCGACAATGACAGGGGGGAGCCCAGATAGTGCATTATTGGAAATTTGGGGCTTATATTAATTAAAAGCAGTAAATGGAGTCAATAACACTTCCTGTATGTGTTCCATTCCATTGCTTTCAAGTCTAGCTAAATTAACATTAGCCTGCTCCTTCAGACTGTTATGCAGCCTGATTTTTCAAAATACTACACTTACCACTAAAAAGATTTTAGACAAATTCTCTTTATAAAGTCAATCACAGATATTTTATATGTTTTCAAGAACATCTGGGATCTCTTTTTATGAGTTTCACTGTTCTTTGCTTGGTACTGGGCAATCTTTGATATGTGCTTTGGATTAGAGGATGAAGTTTGCTGATAGCACAAAAAGTATCAGTTCCACTTCAGTATCAGGTTAATAAATATGGTTACAGAGGTTATATAAAGTAATGGATTTTCAGTAGAAAAATGCTACTATGTTGTAGCAGATACTTCCCAAATAAATTTTCATTAAATTATTTTTGGAGAAGGCTTCTGAGGTTTAGGATTAAATTCAAGCACAGCATAAGAAACTGTGTTGTGGTTCCTGAACTACCAACCTAAACAACACAAGGCAAAAACATCCTAAAGAAAAGGTAGTTCATAGTTTCTGGGTGAAGACTCTCACCATGATGCCCGACTCACAGGCTTTGGCCTTTGCTCTCAGTCAGACAGACAACATTAAACTACAAGTGCTTGATGCTTTAAACAAGAACGACGACACTGTCTTTGTTGGTTTGGAGCTTCTCCACACCCCAGAGTATGAAACATTTTCAAATTCCAATACACTTCAAACAGAAATTAATATTATTTTTTTTTTAATCTGAACTATTTTCTGAACTCCCTTTTTGGTGATTTCTGGAGCTGGCCAGGCAACATTTTTCCACCCCTCTTTTCCCCATAGACATAAACACACTGTATAGTCAGGTCCCTTATTTCTCAGTGATAAGTTTTCAGCTTAGCTCCTCACACGGGCTGGCTGACTTAAAGGGTGGCTTTTCCTGCCCTAGTACATGTTACAAAGCTTTTTCCACTGCGTGCTGTAAATGACAATTGCTGGATTTCTATCTGTAAAATTATGCAAGCCTGGCAAGGCCATTGGATTGATTTGTGGTCCTGGATGAGATGCCAGGTGAGTCTGCCCACAGCAGGCAAAATCTGAAGCTGCTGAAAAAATGTGGAAGATGGAAAAAGCCAGGGACTGGTTATTCTATGTCAATACATTACAAGGTCATCTATAAGTAACGGTATATAATTAAAGGGCACCATTGCACCACTGGCAATTTGATCTCAATGAAGCATTAAAGTTCTTTTAAGTGAAAAAGAGAATGAAGACAACTGGTGGGGGTTTCCTTAAGAATCATACTTTAAAGGAATTTTTAATGTCTAGTCACGACCTACCCAAAATAACCGTGATTCTCCACCTCTGATCTCTTCTGTTATTTACAGCTCAGGCATTTTATTTATACACAGCTACAACTCTCCCTACTCCTTTCCCCAAAAGGAGTTCCTAGTATTTAAAACATGCACTAAAGGGCTGGTGATAGGATGTTAAATCTATTTTCATCCTTGTAAATTCTGCTTTGCTCAGTAGAGTTGAAGCATTTTGGAATCCAGTTTTATTTGGCATTCCTATTTCGGAACAAGAATAGCCAAATGCCAGGCATAGCAGCTAAGCAAAGCAGGAGTTCCCTCCCAGTGAACACCACTAGTGTCATGCTGAGGAGAATTAGCTCTGCACATAACCCTTCAAATATAGTCAACTACCATTACTCTTGTCTCATGAATATTAGTGAGTTAGTAAATGAGAAGCAGCACAGCGTGTTTTGGGAAAAAGATATACCTCTCACTCCTCTCATAAGACCTCAGAATGATTCACACAGCTTGGGGGTTTCAGAACAATAACTCAGTAATAAAGAGGGGTATCTTTTATGGAAATTGTATATCATTCCCTTGTACTAAGAGCAAGCAAAATGCGCTTTCTTAGCACTTCTTCCTTTCTGTGCCTATTGACACCTACTAAAGAGCAGGGGAACTTCAAGATAGCTCCCCAAATTTCTTCTTATCTAGATGAAGAAAGAGGGTCAATCATCTTCACTTTCTCCAGATTTCTACCTATGGGATAATATTATCATACATGGAACTCAAAACACACTACTGGCTCACTCTTCCCCTCAGAGTTTTCCAAACCAGTTTTACCATCTGCTCCTACATATTTTTTGGAACATTCCCATTTGTGCTAAATATTGCCAGGCACAAGGCTGCATTTTAAATGAAACAGGGCACGCAAAGGCATGTTACGTATATTTTTAGTAGTCTGCTTTTGTTTTTCTGTAAATAACAAAGCAAAACTAAATTTGGGAAGAAAATCCAGATGCTGTTAACTAGAAACATGGAATGTGATAACAGAAAAAGCTAGAAATGCTTGGGGAATGGTATCGGAATGCCTAATGTTCTTGAGAAACAGAAGCAAAGGACTGAAATAAAGAGGTGCAACTCAGGATAAATGCAGAGCATTACAGACAGGAATATCCAACTACAAAAAAATCCCACCAAACTCCAACAAACCAACCAAAGAGAAACTACGAGAGAGGGGACCAATTCCATAAGCACCGATTTTCCAGATAAAGATACCAGAGTTATGATGGATCACAAATTGAAATCAGCATTATTACACCATTGCTCAAACATCGCATTTGGCAAGTATCACAGGTAAGGTACATGAAGCACTCCCTCTATCCAATCTGATCATATTTCAGTTGGAACAGATCATCTGAACACTGTATTTGAGAAAGAGTCAAACCACCCATAGAATGTCTACAAGAAAACAGAAAGAACTACTACAGAGCCAGCAAGATGTCACATAATCATAGGTCTATTTAAACACCTAAGCAGATGACTGGAAGTATTAGGATAGAATATTCTTTGAAGCATCTTTCAATGATTCTGATTCTAAATCTCTATGTACAAGACAGAAAGGCAAGAGAAGGAGTTAAGAAATTGCTTATCCACTGATGGCAGAAGAAGGGATAACAAGCTGAGATTCAGGCTACATACTAGGAAATCTCCCGCAGTAAGGACAGTGCCGAACTTTAGCACTGAAGGATTTTGAGGAACATATTGCATGAACATTTATCAGGAAAGGCTTGGTAGAAGGTACCTTGCATTGTGGAAGGGTACAGACTAGATGGTGGCTTGGGTTTTTTCAAGCCAAATCTTCATAATTCACTACAGTGTTTTCAGAAGCTGGGTATTTGTCTGCAAATTTCAACATTTACTCCCACCCATGCCAGTCAGCTTAAATCTTCTCTCAAAGTCCTGTGCTGTGGTCGCTCATTTTGCAGCTAAATAGAAAGTTGTGTGCACACTGTAAATATTTGCCCTTCTCCCAGACTGAGCCAAGCATCCTCACGGGAATCCCAGCCTCTGTAGCATAAGGAGTAAGAAGTTGTGACTGGAAAACCAATCAGACTGAAATCTTCCACTGAGACTGGATGCTTTAGTTATTTCCTTGGAGTGCTACCACAGTAATAATTCACAGCTATGTTCAGTGGAGCTGTGTAAAGCTTCTTGGCTGCTTTCAGGGTTTCATTACATAACTGCAGCCTCACAAAATTAATCAAATGTTTCAGGAGACCAGAGCGGTTTAGATTTAAGATTTTCTAATTACATCTGCAGGAAAAAGAAACAGATTATTTTCAGTAGGAATTCAAACAAAATGAGACTTGATGCATAACCACTTCAACTGTTGGCACCTCTGTGTTTTATCAAAGAAACATGTTAGAAGTAGGCTTGAATTGGAAACTGGTTTTTCGAAATACCCAGTTTGGGAGGAGCTGGCATTTTGAACCTGGATCTTCATTATACAAATGAGGCCTCTCTGCACCATTTGTCAAGCTACAAGCAAAATACTGCGGAACTCCGCCCATTTCCCTACTTAGAACGGTATTTACTAAGAAATTGCTTAAATGTTAATTTTCCAAATTCCACTCTCCTGTCTCTCTGGCCTCTATTTCTTCCACATTAGCTGTTTTCCTCTAAATTCCTGTACAGCTTCCACCAGAGCAAAGCAGATCTCGCTCCTTACATTTTCATTTGTATTTTCCGCAGTCAACGCAGACACTCACTAACACATCATGCATCCAAAACACCAACTTGGATATTCATGTATTGCCTGAACTGGAGAAACTTCACCTCTCTGTTCACCTTCCCAATGTAATCTCTGAAAGAGCTGCCTCTGAATACAGAATCTCCCAAGTTCTCCAGATTTCACTGCAATATAAATAACTCCTAACAGCCCAAATCCACCAATCATGCCCTCTTGCAGAAGGAAGTTTGGATCATAAATCCTCTCCATTTGTGCTCACAGTGTTTGTTTTGTTCTACTCTATTCCATACATCACAAACTGCATGCTAAATGTAAGGGCATTTTCCAAGTGAACATCTTATGTAGGCCACAGAGCTCTAACAGAACATGATAAAATTAAACTAATTAATTGGATATATCAAATGAGACTGCAAACTGGTGTCACTCCGTTATGATTGTAGGATATAGATTTAGCAGATACTTCACAGTAATGTAGGAGAGATGCTTTACAGGCTGCAGCATGAAAGGAGTGAAATAAGTTGTGCTTCTTTGTGGCCAACTATAAGACTTGCAAAAGTCCATCTGCACTTTTCTATCCATGGAGTACTCTCACAATAGTTCCAAGTCACCTCCTTAACTTCAGCAAAGTTCAGTTTCAGGTATAAAGACGCTCTCAGACAAAGTGCAAAATAAGGATATGGTTTCCCACATCAAACTGGCTGTCAAGGATTCACCCAGCGATCCTGTAAAGCAGCTGGGAAGTCCTGGAAAAACCCTGCTCTCGGAAGGCAGCAAGTTACTTCCCTAGGAGGAGATGCTACAAGCTATACACGTGTGGAACTATGGTACCGTACATACTGTACGTGTACTCTGCCTACGTTTCAGAGTGGAGGCTATAGTTGGTGTTCTGAAACAAAAATAAAATCAATGTTTTTTTTTCCATGGGATATTTGATGGTCTTTTAGAACACAATTTCAATGAAACTTGTTTAAATTGAATTTCGTTATTTGCATTAAAGAAGCCAAAGCTGTACTAGTCCTCACAGTCATAACAGTATTTCAAAATACTAATATCAGTATATTTTCCAATAATTCATTGAGTATGTGACTATGTTTGACTGGTTTTAATTTAGTTAATTTTAAAAAAAAGAAATCATAATGATTACATTAATCTTACAATCCAATAGGAAAAAGCATTTGGAGTAAGCAGAGGGAAACTCAAGTCATCTTGAAAAGGATTTATAACCAGCAGAACTAGCATATGTTCTGGGAAATTGGATTAACTGTTTCTCTCTTAAATAAAGACATCAAATCTACTTCTTGGCATTTCTACTGCAATCATCTCATATAATAACTAAATCAGATTAAACAGTTAGGCAGAAATTCTAATGACACAGTGCACATTAAGTACTTCACTTACTTTGTATATGCATAATAAATTAAACCAGCTTAAATAACAGCTTTTACCAGACTCCAGTTCTGTACTAACCACCATTAAAATATCAGAATAACACACATTAACTAATCCCTTGGAGAAAAAGAAACCAATCAGGAACTGAGACTACACAGACCCTCATAATCAACGATGCATATTCCTCATTCTGTCATGATTATATTTCACATTCTGTCGTCTTTCACTTTGAAATTGAGTGACAGAAATACACTGCTTTATCCATGATAGTACACTTAGATTCAGTTACACCGAGTCTACCAGAGATCTAACTCTGGACTATTTCAGGAAATAACCCTTTGCTGACCAGGGGAAAAACCCCAAACAAACAAACCAACCCAAGTGCGGATTTTTCCCCATTCTCTGGCAAAAGCTTACCTTGCACCCCACACCAGAGTGCAGAAGGAACTATTGCTGCCTGTGCAAGGCAGGCTACCCATCTTGCAGCTTTACATGCCTGGTAGAACACCCCTGAAATTGAATTGTCTTTCAACGTACACATGCCTATAGCCTTACTTGCTCTGTAGGAAAGGTGCCCAGAAGAAGCCTTAGCAATCAAGAAAGGAAAGGGTTCAAAAGATACCTTAAAAATACGCGATAGTCCTTCTCCACTCTTAGGGACAGGTTTTAAGCCCACACCTGATCAAAGCCTCCTCTAGTTATTCCTTTCCCACAAAGACAACTGCTACTATACGCCTTCTGACAGATCCCACCTCAAGCACCTGAATTAAATAACAATTACCATCTCTAATTGCAATGCAAAGAATTACTAACAGCAGCAAAAATTAATTAAGTAGTTAGAGAGAATGAGGAACTGGAGAGGGGTTTTCCCCCCCTATTATTTTGTAGGTAGACTACACTCACAGTCAGTGCTGATGAAAAGCAAAGATATAGCAGATTTTTGTGTTCCTCTCGAAATGCATCAAGAATTTCAATACTCATTCTATCAGCTTTTCTTAGTGCATTCTCTCTACCTTAATGATGACACAGATAAATCTCAAGTGCTAGTCTTTGCATGGAGTGTGTTCGTGCAAGGCATAAAGAACGGACCAAATTAAATCTTCCACCCCTAAGCAAACTCAGGACTCTGTTTGATACCCTATCCCAAACCAGCAAACCCAATAAATAGGAAAGAATGCAAGTAGTTTACTAAGACGCTAGAGAGGCATTTTTTTAATTCACAAAAATGAGAAGAAAGAACAGCCACTGCATCCATATTTTAAGACTTTGCTATATAATCTACACCAAAACCTCTACTAAAGTTCTGCTGGTCAAGCATGCTCCCATTTAGTGCATTGTTTTGTCAAAACAAGAACTATTTGAAGAGAAGGATCTTATGCATTCCTTGATTTAATTTCTTGAGTGTCCCAGATTCAACAGGACAGTCCTGGAAATGCTTCATCAAAAATAAATGTTTTGTACCCTAACTGGAGTTAGAAAAACCAGTAAAACTATCAATATAAAAATAATCTGGCTTAATTTTTATTTGTGAAAATTAGAAACAATTTAAAAGTTTGTTCCAATCAAGCACAGATTAATTTTCTTAACTGTTGATTTTCTTTCTGAAAACCCCATCCCATTCAACTCCACATTAAGATGCTCCTGCAGCTTCCCATACCACAATTGCTGAGCTGCTCAGTCTCATTTACGTATTCTCATTATACTAATACAAGTAAGGAAGTCCCATAATGCTCTTACTGCAATTAGTCACTGCAGGTGGGTTTCAGTGGCCTTAATGCAGGCATGTCATGCCATTCAGATGCTCTAGACTAACTCATCTGTCCTCTAGCTGCCACCCTTAAAAGGTACGGGAGGATTACCCATACCCCCCACATTCTGCCCTGAGCAGCCTCACCTGGGACCTCCAGACTTGTGCCCAGGAGCTCCACATAAGCTCCCACCTGGCCTGTAAGCCATCTTGTAGGTTCTTGTTTCTTTTCCAGTTGTTTTGGGTCTTGAGTTTGACATCAGACTTGGCTTGTTGCCTTGTTCTTGCTTAATTTCAACAACAGGAACAACTTCCGCAGCTGCCACCACTGTGCTCTCCTTGCTTGTCTCCAGGGCTGTGGGACTGCCCTGCAGATGAGCTTGTAGCCTGCCTATCCTTGGCACCTGGCTTGTCTTCCCTTAAGAAATAACTTGTTCTTACTGTTCTCTTACATTATTAGCACCACAGATATCTGAGATACTCCTGCATACCTGGATCTTGCCCTACAACCTTCTCGTGACCTTTCCTTTTTGCTTAGAAAACCAAATTCTATTATCCTACTCACGTAACATTATAGCTACCAAGTCCACTTGCACACTCACAATGCTTCTGCTCAGTTGCTATCTAATTGTGGAGATACCTTAGCTTTCTAACTGAATCCAGTTTCATTTTTGAAGCTACATGGCCTTCAAGCAGGCTCAGAAGTCAGGTTTTAGCTGAGTTGCTAAATAACCCTAATGGTGTTGTTAGGGAGGCAGCATGGCCCACGAGGTTTCTTGGCTATATACCCACTTATTAGCATTTTGAGCATCCATCTTACCAGGTACTGCAATAAAGCCAATATGCTTACCACAGGGCTGTGTGTAGCACTGTACTGCACATCCTAACCGGATTTGCAGTCCCTAAATTACCATTCATCCATGGTTACACTGAAAGTGACAGTGTAATAAAACTAAGTCCTCTCACTGGAGTGACAGGCTGCACTGATCACTGAACCATAGAATCATAGGATCATAGAATAGTTAGGGTTGGAAAGGACCTTAAGATCATCTAGTTCCAACCCCCACTGCCATGGGCAGGGACACCTCCCACTAAACCATGCCAGATGTTTAATGCTTCTGTTTAGCTTCCCTGGCAGAGAATAGGTTTTGCTTTTTGTTAGCTGTCACCATCTGAAAAGGAGTTTAAAAAATGCTAAAATCAGAATAAGGGAATCATAATTCTGCTTTAGTGGCTCACAGGATTTTTAACATGGAAATTCTACTGGCTGGTTTTTCTGTGGTACACTTGAGCTTGCACTGCAGAAGAATGGGAGGCTCTGGGGACTGGATAATGGGGAGTTTTAGCACAGAGTCACTGCCATGAGTCCAGCTCAGGTCAATACTAATGGCAGTTTAGCTGCCCATGTTAATTTTGCTGATTGCCACAGTCCAGGTCTATAGAGGATCAACAGCTACAAGTAGCAAATAGCCTATCCCCACATCTGCCATTTTTCAAGTTAATCAAGAATATTAAATACCACACAAAAGGTGCAATGAACCTTAGTCTCACTGTCTACTTCTAAGATTAGATCTAAGACTATGAGTGAGGTTCCTATAAGCAAGAAGAATATATATTTTCCCTTTCTCCAGCGTACCTGCAGCAGATAAGCAGTAATGATTCCATGACTTCAGTTTGGATATACTTTTGCTTAGATCAAAGTATTATCTTAGATAACTAGTTATGAGTTTATTTTCTGAACGTAAATTTATCTTTGAATAGGGAAGGATTTTTCGGTCAGCCTTAAAGCTGGTCTCAGTTAAGCTATAAGGTAGGAACTGCACAGCCAGAGAGTATCAACTATGCTGTTTAACAATAAAACAAACAGGAAAAATAAATGGACAAACATAACCTCTGTATACTTAAGAGCCAGTTTCAGGCCATCTAGCACTACAAATATTTAAACTCCATCACAATCATAGTCCTTTCACAACAGTACAAACTAGGTTATATGAGTGCTTCAGCTACATACTTTCTCCAAATTGTTTGGCTACCTTTTGAATATAGCCTTAATTCAAAACACATTTAATCTTCGCTACTTGTTTAGGATATATAGAAAAACCTTTGTCATGTTTAGCCTTCAATTATCAAAATGTATTCAACTGTAATACCAGCTTCTTTTGCCTGAGAAAACATGTTGAGCTCTGGAAGTACAGCTGAATAATGGCATTGCTCTTATGCCATGTACAAACATGTGGAAAGACTGAAGTGCAAGAAGGTGGGAAGTTAAGGTGGAATATTTTAGACCTATAATAATAAGCCCCAGCGCATGCACAACAGTGAGAAGGATGCATTATATCTTAACTTTATCTCCCCAGCCACCATGAATGAACACCGGCAAGGCAGCATTAGTCATTCCGAGGGGAAAAAGAGCTTTGGACTTCTGCTAGAGTGATCCCATCTGGCCTAATTAAATGATCTGCATTGACAGACTTCTGGGAAAAGTCTCATAATGTAATCCCAGCTGCAGGATGAAAATGCAATTGAGGTCTGGCTGAGGGAAATAACATGGAAGTGTCTCCCAGGGGGCTGGGACATGCCCGATGTTTTTAAAAATGCAGGAGCTGCAGGTGAAGATAAAGTCCAGGGAAACATGTTCTGCAGTTCTACAGAAAGCCAGTGACCTGCTTTCGGCTTAAGGTAAAGGTATCACCTGGAGGTGTAGGTCGTCTGCAGTACACAAGGCCAGTGAAGAACCAGAAAAGAAGATTCTCTGCAAGAGAAAATGGTGCTGAAACAGACTACAAAGCTCTGAATGCAAATTAATCTGCAGCCAGTAACATAGCAAGTAGCTGAGAACAAAAGCAAAATGAGTAAATGATAGACTAATTATGACAGAATGTGAAGAACTGCCAGCATCAAGCACTCACATACTGTAACTTGGGTCCCACGAAAATCATAAACCACTCAAATGTGGAGCTTTTTCATCTGCTGTCTTCTCTAGCTGAGCTCTTGAATCGTTCTGCACTTTTTCTCTAACCCACAGTAAAAAACTGCTTTTTCCTCATGGGCATCAACTGTCACTGTTTAAAATACTGTCCCATTTAACTTGGAATCGTGGTGCACAGTATTTTTCCTCCCTGCTTTCCCAAAGCTGTTGAGTACTAAGATGTCCACAGATTTTTCATTACACAGATGAAGATGTTTTTGGCTTTTCTTTTTCATACACCCCAATATAGTTACAGGATTCATATATTTAGATCATCCAGCTTTTTAAGTGACATCCCCACCTGTTTAGTGACAATGACATTCAAAGAATTCTGTAAGTGAATTCAGGAAAGAAAAATTGCTCATCTTTTGTATTAGTGTCTTGTTCTCATCGGTTAACTTTGTTAGTTGAATCTGTTTTGCCAGCTACCAAGAACATCACCATATCTTCTGACTCAGATGCTCTACATCTGCTAGTGAAGTGTTGTAAAAGGCTGATTCTTTCTAGCTATACATACACACACTAAATAAGGCTAAAATGCTCTATTTGAGAGACTTGAACTGAAGCAATGGTGATTTGGGAAGCACTGCAACAAGGAGAGAAAAAGTAATTAAACTAATGGTCTACTCAAAGCATTCAACTTAGAGGTACCTACTCTAAAAGTAGAAGCATGGAGCACAGATCACTTAATTTAATCCATCAGGATCATAGCACATTTTGTGAAGAGTGCACAAATAACATATACAAAAAATCTCTGCATCTACATTGCATTTTCAAGATTTGCATTACTTGGCATTCTTGTGATCTAACTCTGAAAGACAGATTTATATTGAAAGAGACGATCATAGACCTGGCTCAATCTATAATTTATGTGCAAACTGAGGCTTTTTCTGTGAATTTCAAATGAATAGCATGTTGTTACACTTTGTAGCAATTTTTTCTTGTGCTAGCATCACCCTGAAACATAAGCTTCTTCAAGAGGTCACTGAGTTCCACCAACTGTCATAAATGTGAAGATTACATATGCAGACTGCACACAGATAATGACATTTCTTTTAACTGTATTCTTCAGTAACTGAGTGAAGCTCTGAATCTAATGACATCTCTAAATCTGCAGTGTATTCTAGATGATAGGCAGATGCAACCTGAGCAAACAGGTTATATGATTAGCCAAAAGAAATCTTGAGTGTGTGAACTTCAAGTGATGAATGCATACTATTGGTCTTCAAAGAAAAAGCCTCAGGATGGAACATTTGCATATGTAGATGATGCTTTACCTCACGGCTGCACTCCACATGCACACAGATCTGCAGGAGGCACATCTGGATTTTTTTAAGGTCTTTTCTATTTATTTATCCAGCTATCACAATTGTCTTTTAACCTTCCATCATGTCTGCTTTAATGAGTAACCCAATTCATTTGAAATCCTTTTTTCCCAGTGAAGTTGCAAGTTCTCAAAACTGTAAGGAATCTGCCATCAGTGGGGAAAAAAGATACATGGATATGATCAATAAGTAACTCAAACTGAGAATGAGAGAACTTGCTCTAACATACAGTAGAGTCCAGAGCTGAAAGCTAGAAGTTAACACGCTAGAGTTAACACTCTAATTTATACAGTAAATCCCCACTTGATCATGCTAGTTCGAAGCTTGTTTAATGGCTTTAATATTTTCCCCAGCTACAAACCCACTGACATTCAGAACTCATGCTTCCCTTGTTCACATATTCTAGATATAGATGTTTCTCCACTGGCATCTCAGCTTCTACACAGCTACCTTTCCCTTAGCAGTTCTGTTTGTAGTTCTGAAAGGAGTAAACTAAATAGAAATGTGCCTAAACTGAGCAAAGTGAGAATATGGTGGTCCTGTATTTACAGCACGTAGATAAATTGAGGAGGGGGATGTCATCTTATGTAGCTGCTCTTCTGTTTACTACTGCTAGACCTGAGGATATAAAACCTAACCAGGTGGAATTATAAGCATAATACACTCCAGAACAGGCAACCTGGCATCTACTAGTGCTTATGCTCTTTAACTGCTAGTAAAAAACCCAATGTACAAAAATCCACATCTATAGTGATATAATAGCCAATGTTCCCATTTTCAATGAGAATCACATTTCTATTTCTCTTTATAATGGCAATAACTATTTCCAGATGAGACAATCCCCATCATTTAATGGCCAGATAAATGAAATACCTCAGGCAATGCCAAGAGCATCAACTCCTCCAGCCAGTCTGGAACTGCCAGCAAATGCCTGTACCTGAAATTCAGTATCCTTGAGGACGAAGTACTACGCACAACTGTAAAAGATAGGATTGTGTTAGACTTGCTTACAGAATTTGAGTTTCTGATCTACTAGTTTTTTAAATTAGTGGCATACTCTAAATGGGCATATATATCATAAACCAGTCCTTAGCTAGAGGTAGCAGAGAATGTCGCATCATTTTTATTAGGGAATTGCTCCTTGAGTATGACTTACAATTAAGGCAAGACTAAAGTCCCTGTCTTCAAAATATGACTGCTATCAAAAGTATATTATAGTGGTGCTTCTATTTTGCTTTTCAGATTTTGTGGGTACAGAGGATACGGTGCTGGTTTTAAGCTAACAAATAGCCCCATTCTTTCAAATAGTGCAGTTCTGATCCATAGAAGCAATTGATCTGGGTGCTCTATTAATTAACATTCTCCTGAAAGATTTTTGGTTCAGATTTGTTCCATCCTTGCTTACAGGTAGCATGAAATAACCTCACTATATTAATGCTTAGAATGTACTATAAATGTCCACAAAGTTCTTCCTCTTTTCTTCCATCTTGAGGAAGGTGAAATTTGAAGTGAACATTACTGGGAGAATAATATCTAAGCCTCAGCTGAGTGAACAGCATAGATATAGATTTTCCTTTTTATTATACATTAGTACGTTTTAATATCTCCAAGTATTGAATGCTTACAATAATTACATAAAGTCCAAAAGAAACTATTTTATTTAGCATAAAATACCCTGTTGCATTAACAGAATACTTTAGTACGTAATTAAATACAGGCGTTTGCTTCCCCTTTAACAGCATGAAACCTTCATATATTTTAGCATTATTCAGCAAACACTATTTATCCAAAGAAGGAGAACGCATAATTGAGATATTTACAGTAACTTCCCACAGAAGCACAGCTGCTAGGTAGCATCTGATTACCTATATTCACAGCTAGAAAGCAGATCCAGCAGTTTCTGTGCCACTATTATTATGTGAAAATGGAAATAACAACTGCTATTTTTGTGGTTCAACACAGGATGCAACACCAGCTATTATAAAAGGGTCCTGAATGGACCCTCGTTGGCACAGCAGCATTCCAAAGGGGTGGCCTAATCTGCAGGCACCGCAAAGCACAGCTGAATTTGCAGTCCAGGACTCTGCACCACCATCTGTTCAGCATTCTGAACTGCCAGGCTCATCTTCTTCCAGACTCAAAATACGTTTATTTTATGGCACAAACTTATTATTCTATGAGCAATTATGGCAGCTTCAGAAGATGGGTTATTATAAGATGCACTTAAGTCACTGAAATGTTAACTGGATGTTCTGGAGCAGCCAGAGGAAACAAGAGTCCATTTCCCAAAGTTTAACTGATTTAGAAGACCTGACAAAAACAGCCCAACCTACTGTCCTCAACAAAACAAACCAAATCCTACTCTCCTAGTTCCACAAGTGTGCACTTTATCACAGTTGTATATGAATATGCATGCAGATTATAAAATTACTGGTGTAGAGTGGTATAAAGAGCAGAAAACCATTTAGCACGCTTCACGGAGAATTTTGCATAGACATTGCCTGTTATATCTTGGGAACAAAGAGGACATTGAGGAAAGAAGTGGAATAATTTGAATTGTGATGATGACAGCATATTAACAATAGAATCTCTTCAGTGGAACTAGCCAGGGTAATTGCTTAGTGCTACAAGCACTATGTGCACCAGGAATGAAAAAATACATACCTATTGTGAAGTCTGATCTTACATGCCATACTTCTGCTGTACTGAAGCACGGTATATATGCAGCAAGTTTTTCTGTATTTCTGGGAATGTATAGTATTGTTTGGTTTCGATGACAAATTATTTGTACTCCTACGAACGTAACATCATGGTTCTCATTGAGTATAACATGATGATATTTAATAAACATATTTATTGCAGCGGAAGTGACTCAGGACCAGTACAAGCAAGCTGAGCACTGGAGCAAGCACTGCTGTGCTAGACATTTCTGATTCTGTTATCCCAAATCAGATACCAGGATCTGTTTCACTGCTGGGAGCTTTTTTTAGTGTGTGTTCTGTTGACTCACAGACTTGTATGGTAAGCCTTCATTTTTGGTTACTTTACATATATATATATGTGTGTATACATATATATATATCAATCAGAATGTCGCCCATGTAATGCAAATGAACTCTTCCTATGTTGGGTGTAATCAGCTGTGAGACAAAAAAACTGAATGCCTGAATACAGCACCAAGGCAAATGAAAACATTCCACCCTCTGTAAGCACAAATGCTGTAGCTCTTCCCTTGAGTACCATCTCTCCAGTACTAAATCCCAGTGGCCTATTTTCTCACAATTTCATTGTAAGGAATTTGTCATGATGATGATATTAAGACCCCAGGCAAGTTTCCACACTTCTGTACTGTGTCACTTAAAAGAGGCACAGACTGGTCGTGTAGAAGTGCCCCAAATGACTGCAAAGCCCAGGTGGAGAATGGAAGTGGTTTCTGATACAGAGCCTGCAGCACACCTGCAGCACACTGTTATACCAAGATCAGGTACCTCAAAAGTTCATTCTACAGTCCACAGTTCTCACTGATAGCTGCAGTTCTGTTTAGCCTGTTCTCCTCAGCTGATATGACAAGCAAAATCCCTATCTCCCCAAGATGGAGTAACTGGAATTTCAGTCTTCTTTTAAATTTGGAAGTCAAAATTAAAGCATGGCACCTCTTTCCCTTCCCAAGTAATATCCATTGCAGTTCTTTGAATGTATTATGGCTTCATTTTCAGTTTTAAATCACTCTGTCACCTCCTGGCTGTAAGTGCTCACTTCAAGCACTCAGAGGTATTAACCCATTCCTTTCATCTACAGTTTTTGTCTTAGAAGCTATTTACTGCTATAGCTTAGAAATCTACTTGAAAAATGGTGGGGTTTTAACTTTACTTTTAGCAAAAGTACTACCTGATGACTTCTACCAAGGTTAAAATTAGTAAAGCAAAGACAATAAAGCAAGCAGAGCAAAGAAGAACAGTATATACCATAGCCTTCACAACAATAAGGGGGTTTACCATAAGAGCAACATTCATTGTCTTAAAGCACTGTGATTACAGAAATTTCTCACTCTTCATAAAACCCATTTTTAAAACCAAAGTATCATCTGACTGAAACCCTTGTGCAAGATGTAGCTAATATCAAACCTCAATAGTTTGTGAAGTTAAGTAAGTCTAAAGTACATCTTATCTGCAATTTGCTTTCATTTTTCCATGCTTCTCCATTAACAACAGTTTTATTGGCTGAAAGAAACTCTTTCACACTAGTACTATTAATTAAAAAAACCCAAACTTAACAAGTGTAATGAAAACAAACACATCTTGAGCTGTATCACTTGCACAGAAAAGAAAGCTACCTTGTAATAAACCTGTGTTAATACCAGATGTCAAAAATGAGAGATGAAAAAGTGGCCACCCTTCTTAATACTCTCCTTCTAAGTGCTACAAAACAACCAATACTATCAATATATTGACCAAATACTTATCGATAGCAAAACACAACTCAAAGGTGGCTTTAAGCAAAACAGCCCACAACAGAGATCAGCAGACTTTTTCTAAATCCTAGGCTTTTTTATCATCTTGACTCAGGAAGAACCTGTCCTTAGGATTACATAAAGAATACAAGGCTTCTATTTGTATTTAATACACAAAACAAATGATAACAGAAAAATTACCAAGGCTCTACCCTGAAATTCTGCCAGAGCATCCAATAAACACACTCAATACCAAATCAAGTTGGGAAAATTTACTGGGACAGACATACAAAGGGCTGTAGGCTTCTGTAGATGCAGACCAGCCTGCCCACTATTCATCTACTTATTTCCACTAATGCCTTCATGCTTGTCTCTAGCAGTTTCGAGTATGGCTGGATTAAGCCAACCTGAGAAACTGTTCCACTGAGCTAAGGCTGACTCTTGGTGAACGGTGCTTGCAGAATGGCAATTATTTGGTCTGACTTCTGCATTTTGACTTTACCATTTGCATCGATGCTCCTGCACTGTGAACATGAGATATTGAAGATCAAAAAATTGAGGGAATCCGATGACATACAAACCTGAGGTTTGGCATTTTCACAGAGTTGTCAAATTCACGCTGAAGAATTGCTCTGGGGCCTATAAAAAAATTCTGCATATCTCCTGAGAAAAATGATAACACTGCATGTTATCCAGGGAATGAAAACTTCCTAAACTGCAAAACAGAATAAAGATCAAAGGAGTGGCAGAGAAAATGAAGAGAAAAAAGATATTCAAGTGTAGAATAGCAGATTGAGGGCTGTCTGAACTTGAAACACTGGGGTATCTTACTGATTAGACTTTCCTGTCTCTGTCATGTCACAGCAGTTTGGTGAGGAAAACTATTTCATTGTAACATTTTAATTAGTTTACCTCTTCTAAAGCTTTCTGACAGATGTGGATTTTAGAGAGGGTTTTGAAAGGAAATGAAATATCTGGCAAGTAGATACTGCACCTAATGAGTTTGGAATCTAACACATGCTGGTGTGCCACAGGACGTAAGCTCCTGAATCACACTGCAATATTCAGAAGCAGTGAAAGGAAACCTGGTGTTATGTTTTAACATGTCCTGTCTTTTCAAGGCATTATCACAATTTCCCACAATCCACAATTGTTTATGTACAATTGAAGTATGACACTTCTAAAATTATAGTATTGAGATACTATGTGGCCTTAACAGCCCTGCACAGCATTTTGGGGTTGTGTCTACTTCCTATAAAATATCTTTAATGATGCTCCTGGTCAGCTCAAGGCTTCTCCAACCATCGAGACTGAGTCCAACACAATGCCTCTTGGTTTTATTTATGCAGACCAGGTCAAGCAAGGCAAACAAGAACATGAACAGGGGTCACATTAGAATCAAAAAGAAAGCAAAAGAGGTTTTGGCGCACAGATAAAGTAAACAGACACTTGGAGTCCATTTTTGCAAAAACAGAAGCTACAAATATAGGCAAATGTTGCAATTTCCTCTGCCAAAACTTGAAAGTGTTGCCAGTATTTATCCCCATTAATGAAAATTTGAGCTAGATACTGTGACAGATTCCCCTTGTGACGTCTTCAGTACAGATCTCCCATACCTTTTTTAAGCATTCTCACTCTGTACACACCCACCAAGACGTAACAGGAGCCCAGAAAAACTGGCATTAAGTGCTTATCTTTAAAACAGCAAGGATAAGTGGGTTTGAAATCTTTCTTAGATTCGCAACAGCTGAATGGACAGCAACAGAGAGTTGAAAGTATGTGTGAAGACCAGCTCTGCTCTCACCACTAGAAAGTGTGAGGAGTTCTTGGAGTATTAAAATACTTTTTTTTTCCTTAACATTCCCTCCCTATATTGGCCTGGAAGCAGACATACTATAATTTTTTGTCTAATACGGTGTAAAGCCACTTTGCATTTCTCAGACCCTCAATCCTTCTTAGCAGACTGAGAGTTTTGAGCTGTCACTTAGTTGCTGGATGTGACCTGGCAACTGGGAACCTAACCACTCTGGTACCTGCTGCTACCACCACAGGAACAGTTGTCACTCTGCAAAAAACAATGGATTAAAACAATAATTGTTTCCAAACTCTCCTTTGCTCCATTTCCAGCAGACTGACATGTGTTGCCACAGGAACAGATGGGCACCAGGGTAGCACGGATGTCAGATTCCAACCCTTGCTCACTACAGCCCTCTACAAAATGCAGACCATGAAAGCACAGCTCCAATGGCCCATATTCCCTTCCAGCTAGTTTCTTCTGCAATTACATTCTCTCCCAAAACCAGTCACTCAAGCAATACAAGCCAAGACACAATGTGACCCCGAGGTTCTAGTATTCTTCCAGTTACCATCACATTAACAGCAACTTATCTTTTAAAAAGGTCCTCTCTATTCATAGTGCAGTTAATAAGAATCAGCAACATGTCCCTGGAACTGAATAATCTTTAAGGTCTTTTTCAACCCAAATCATTTCAGGATTCTATTTACTCATGCAGCCATAAAACTGAGCTCACATGCCTACTTCCTATCTTTTAGCTAGACTTCCTGTAGCAATTTGCATTAATGAATTTCAGCGTATAGAATAACGCAAGTAAGAACAATAACATCTTCAGTACAGCCACCACCTTCTCACAAGGTTGGAACAGTATCTGCCTCAGCCAGGGATTTCCCCTTGTACAGCTTACTCTGCTTGAAACTCTTCATGAAATCAGCTGCTGCTTTTCATTATGCCCATTTTGTATTATTAAAATCTGAACAAGTCAACAACTGAGTTGAGCAAACAGAACTAAGTAGTTCACAGGACAGCAAAAGGATGAGGGCTGTCATGATCAC
>JAOEHX010037659.1:0-16301 GCA_025448015.1 Bolborhynchus lineola
TTATTGTCCTCTAATTTGTTACCTCCCATTGGAAACAGTGCCTTGTTGTGTAACTATGATTCATAGACTATTTTGAGTTGGAAGAGATCTTAAAGCTCATCCAGTTCCAATGCCCTGCCACAGGCAGAAACACCTTCCACTAGACCAGGTTGCTCAAAGCCCTGTCCAACCTGTTATGTAACATAACATACTAAAATATGAACAACACCACATATAATATATAGAATATATATCCCTAGATATACACCAAAATATGCCCGTATGTTTATATACACACAGCAACAACATATTCCTCCTGTCATATTGACTCCACCATACCGCCATAATAGTTGATGAGTAATTTCAAGAAGCTATGAAGCCATTGCAGAACCAAAGACATTTACTACCTTATTCAGTAAGAGCTTATCAGACTTTATTTTAATCAAGTGAGTTTTATAATGCCAGAATTATTTCAGTTATTTTGCAGTAGAGAGCAAGAACAGTGGTTTCTAGTTCACTTACTACCAGAAGAACATTAACTGTAATTTACCCATCAGCTAAACTGAACACCAGAACAGCAACACTAAACTAAATGAATGTTTTGAAGACCTGGCATGAAGGTAAGCAGTAATAAAGCATTCTGTTGCTTCCTTATTTTTTTTCAGAACCCAGGTCATGTTTGGAGCTATGTATGTATTCCCTCTTCAACATGAGCCACAGATCCTCTTCCCATCCCAATTTCTCTTCCACATGCCTGCTGCCTTCCAAGTTTGTTTCCAGATTACGCCTTAGACTTGCCAAGACCATTCAAAGCTAACAAAGGTAGACTGGCTGAAGTGTTCCTCAGGCTACAATTCTTCCACAGTGCTTTCATCCCTGTCTCTCATGTCAGGAATGCTCTATGTGCTGAAAGACATTCAACTCAGCTCTACTACACTTGCACATCGGCAGACCGATGAAATACTAGAGAAAGGAGTAGCAAATTTCATAACACATCATGCAGACCAAGCACACAATCTTTTATGTGTATGTTCTTTCCATTAGCATTTGTAAGAAATCAAATCAATTTCCAGAATACATATCCAATATCCAGACTTCATCAATTTCCAGAATAATCCTAAATCAATACCAAATCCTAAACCAGTCAAGGCCTGATTCAATATCTCAAACAATTTACAGCTGGGCAACAGCCATGGCTGTAAAACCTGCACTTATGATAATAAAAGGAAAGCCAATGCCCATCTTACTGCTAAAAATGAAGTAATCCTTTTCCATAATATTTTTAATGTAAGCAATTTTTTAATTTCTAGGTCTACGAGGGAACACAGTTATCATGTTAGGAGTACATTTCTCCAAAATACAGAGGTGGTCTTCTTCTGAAGAATATATCACTAATGATCTTGGTGGTGTTCAACTATTTAAACTTGTCTCAAGAAAGTGTGATCTAAAAGACCAAAAAGTGTCATCAGAAAGTGGTGGTGAATACTGAAGTTAAGTGGCAGGATTATCCCAGAACTGGCATATGTTCATAACTTCCAAACAAAACCCAAATATTCCAACACTTCTTGACCAGGAAGTGCCAGATTACAGTTCTCTTGCTGAATGAACAGGCAACCTTCTGGGTTCGGGGCTGGTTTGGGGTTTTTTTCAGATTTTATGAAGGCATATGAAAACTTGCAGAATAAAACCTCACTTCACCTGTGCAGACATACCAATCTGGCATGCCCTGTTTTCCAGACATGCCATATCTCACATCAGGATAATCTGACATTTCAAATTTAAATGTAAAGCCTCGCAATACCCAAGTGCTTAACTGGTTCGACACCCAGGAATAGAAAACATTCACTTTTGCTAACAGAAAGCGTCTGTCTCTCTGTAACAAAAAGGTGCAACCCTCTTCCATAAGACTTAAAAAGGGTGAATCATTAATTTCCAGATCTTTGACAGACCTCTTTTATTATATATCTCCTGGTATGGTGCTTTCTTGGCTGAGGAGCCTTGCTGTTTTGGGGAAGGTATTTTCTCCTGCCATTAAAAGGCTATGACAGAAATCACTTTTTGGCTTTTTACAAATAATGAAGATTAAATTCCTTCTCTTTTAAATGACCAGTTTTAATTAGAAGTCGAAGAGACACAGCTCCCAAGTGACCCATAGTACGTGGATCCCCATTTGACACAAACAAAAACGTCATTTGCAGCAAGAACAGCCTGTTTGTGGGTTTTGAACCCCACATGTGCTGAGATGCAAAAATGATTTCTGGAGCGCTCACAGCTAATTTACAGGCTTTCCATAAACACAGCATTATAGTGTTTGAATTACTCCTAAACATAGAGGAGTTGATCCCAACACATCTGTCTAATTATGCTGCTGGAGGAAAGATAAGCAAAGTAATCACATCTTAGAAAAGTGATTCCTGGGAAAACAGCGTATAAAACCTTTCCTACTTTTGTCCTCTCCTCAAAAGCTCTTTCAAATTTTGGTTAATACATTTTTGAAGACCTCTATTTAGTTCAAGAACTCATTGACTTAAGTTTGACCATCTGAATTCTTGGGGAGAAGCTCACTGCATAGGTAAAGGTCTAGTGATGCACATCCACCTCAACAGTCTGAAAAATGGCACGTGCAAAGTTATGTTTCTTGTGGGTTAAGATAAAATGTCTGACTGGAATCACTAATTTTTTAGCAATCAGGAAACCTTTATATTTAGATTAGAAAAGCAGAACTGATTAGATGGCAGTGATTATAAATTGGCTCAGCCAGAGATGCAGTATTTGTCACAGATACATGGAAAACTCTCTCTGAGAATTTACAGGTTGTCATTTAAATCTGAAAAACCTGACTCTCATGTTTCACAGGAACTAAATAGGAGGTAGCCAGGTTTCAACTCTGGGTCCTACTTCTATTCAAGAAAAAGTCCTCAGCACCTTCAATGCTGGTCAGATTTGCCACCAGTGCACCAATGAATATGTATACTTTTCTCATGAACATGCAGTTCTAAAATTTATTTATTTATTGCTATTTATTTCACATAGGATATTATATAGTACTTTAGTATAGTACTAAATAAAATGCAATAATAATACTACCTTTGCTCTGCACCAAATTTTAACTACAGCACTGCTGTATCCTCACACCTTTGATTTGGCTGTCCAATGACCCAATATAACAATTCCAGCTGACAAGTCAAGACAAAAGAAATATACACACTCAATGTTTAAGAAGCCACCAGGTCTGCAGGAAGAATAGAAGGGAACTCTTGCTAGAAGGAAGCTGTAATTCTATTCTCCTTCTGGCATCCTACTCTTTGGTCATTGTCCTCTTTAGCTCCCTGCTGCTTTCCACAGTAGCAGAAATGATATAAGTTGGAAAAAGTGTAAGGTTTCAGGGTCTGATGGTTAGTTTTGTGTTTGGGCTTTTCTCCTAGTTTTCTATGTATTCAGATATGGTTATTCAAGTAAATAACCAAGTGCTGCCACTTAGCAAAGTACATATAACTAAGAAAACACATTTTTACTAACGTACCTTTCTCCTCAAACCTGCCACAAACATTTAACATTCCAGATTCTTTAAACCAGCTTGAAAAATTAAGTGGAAGCAGGCACATAAAACCAATAAGTTTGCATCAAACTTGAATTATAAGAACATATATAGGTGCACTTTCAGTCAAACCCAGCTGGAGGGTTACCAATTTGCTATATCTTCATATGTGAGAAGAAGCTATTCCATAATACTCTCAATTTCTCTCTCAGGGTCTCAATCATCAACTCTCCTAATAGCCCACCAGCAAAAACTGCCCACTTCCAAGCATACATTCTGCATTCACATACATAATCCTTCCCTGTATACACTGCATTCTTTGTGGGGTAAAAAAATTCTAATGACAGTGGATGGAGTTTAAAAATGGGTATTAAGACAGGTCCTTTTATAACTCTAAACCCACCAGTGACAGTTCTAATGAATAGTGCCTTTGAAAACATTTTTTATGACTGAATCAATTAATTTGGCAAGGTATGTAAAACAGTCTAAAAATCAGCTTCAGAAGACACCTACATATTTATCCGGGCTTTGGCAAAACACTACATCAATGCTGAAGAGTGGAAGGATTTAATACGATATTAGTTTAACCTAGCACTGCTCCAATCAATAAATAAAATTAGAATAATTTACTCTTCCATGCCTAAATGCTGAATTTAGCAGTTTTTCCAGACACGCAGCCAGATGAGACCAGAGATTTAATTTCATTAAGAGTGCTTTTTGCTGTGCTCTTCTAAAACTAACTTCTCCATGAATAAATGCAGCCTTTAAAACTGCTTTGTAGTTTTAGAGGGCAATGTTGGAGCCAAAGTGTCCATTAGAATCAGGTTAACAGTAAATAGGTCATAGCCACCTTTTGTTTTACAAAATATCATCCATCATAATAAAGATGGAAATAAATAAAGCATTATTAACTTGAAGTGTTAAGGAAAATCTCACGTTTGCCCTGCTTGGCAGTGACAGCACTTGAATGAACTCTACTGTCTTCAGATCCACAATACTTTAAGTTGCCACCAGTGTGAAGCATCCTCACGATGAGCTGTGGTTTGGATCAGGCCAAGTGGAAGAATTTCTGTACCACCATTTTCAGCATGGAAAGATTGCCTCTAAAATGAGACGTTGGCTGCCACTTGGCTTGGCAGTGATACAAAACAGCCAAAGAGACCATCTATCCTTTTGATACTTCTAACTCTGGTTTGCACTGCTAAAGGCTTTAAACTCTCTCCTTTAGGAAAAATATGTCATAGAATCACAGAATTATGTTGGAAAGGACCTTAAGATCGTCCAGTTTCTGGCCCCTGCCATGGACAGGGACACCTCACACTAGACCATGTAACTCAAGGACCAGTCTAACCTGGTCTTGAATGCTGCCAGGAATGGAGCATTTACCATTTCTCTGGGCAGCCTGTTCCAGTGCCTCACCACCCTCACTTCTAAGAACTTCTTCCTTATATCTAACCTGAACTTCCTCTGGTTAAGTTCCTATCACTAGTCCCTGATGGAGAGTCCCTCTCCAGCATCCTTGTAGGCCACCTTCAGATATTGGAAGGCTGCTGTGAGGTCTTGCAAGAATAAAACATTTTTTAGCTTAATTTCTTTACTGGAGAGAAGTTCCTCTGAAAGCTAAATGCTGCTGTCAAGGCTACATGTACTGCAGGACTAAAATGTCTTATGGGCTCAAGGCTCTAATTCTTGAAGATATTTAGGTAGATGCTCAGTTTGGTTAAAGGGCAAGTTTGGTTAAAGGGTTAAGTTCAAAGGGATATGTGAGCCCAAATTCCTTTATGATCTAGGCCTTGGTATATTCTTAACACATAAGGTATTTCTAAAGAGTGCTCTATGCTTAATAATTGTCAATATTCCTCTGAGAGAAATACCACAGTTACCTAACACCATCTACATGCAGAATTTCAATAGAGCCAGCAAAATACAATGACTATGGATTGCATAGCAACATCCTGGGAATTAAGTGTATAAAGGCTACAGATCTGAGGTGAGTCCCACAGCTGGCTGCTTTTCTAGTGGAGATAGAGCTTCTGAAAGTTGCCAAAGAGCAACTGCAGAGCATTAAAGTCCTTAGAAACTTCAGGAGATGGACTGGTGTATGAAAAAAAAACACCATCAGTAGCCTTTCCTATGAAAATACCCCCTATTCTTTACTGTCACCCTCTGACAAGTGTAGCTTCACAGATCATGACCCCCCTATGAGTGCTAAGTGCTACTGCATATTGCAATTCACCTTGCACTAGAGACGTGCTAAATGCTTGACATGAGTAATTATTGGTGGCTTTGTACTGTCCCAAGGAGTTTTCAAACCAGTTTTCAACATGATATAATGGGGCTACAAGATAACGTAGCAGGAGCTTCAGAATTAAAGAAATCGTGAGCTGAGACAATCACAGTGTATAGAAAGCAAATAACATTCATATGTCACGCAGATATCTCCAAAGGCCCCCAAAAAGCAGATCATTTTATTCTACCATCACCAGGTTGAGTGAAAGTTGGATTACTTGCAGAGAGAAATGGCTGTAAATAAGAACAGACAAATGAGATACTGAAACCTGCTACCTTCACCAAGGAAATGATAGTTTGGTCTTTCAATGTGATGACTGAATTCATATTCAATCCCTTACTATTAAAACAAGTGGGAAATAGTATTTCTTGCTCTTGGGTGAGCACAGTACATGATGAGCCATTCTCACAGTACATGAGAGGGAGAAATGTTTCAGCATTCTCTCACTTAGGGTCCATCGCATCAATCAGTCCTTAACACATATTTATGGCCTCAACCTTTTTCCTCCACCCTCAGCACTAACTCAACCCTGGGAAAGACCTGGAATAAACTGAAACAAAGTTCAGAAATGGACAATTCAGTAACTATAACACATTCTCTCAGAGGTTTCTACCCTCTTCTGCAAGGTTACTCAAGTCTGAATTACAGATACAGGCATTTCTCATCCTCAACCAAATGCACCAGTGTTACTGCGCTATGGCTTCAGCATTACAGCAACAAAAGGGACAAATTTAAATACAATGTAATGCACAATATGTTCACTGGTACGCTAAATTGGTTTTAGAATGAAAGACACCGTTTCTGTAAGACAAGACAAAACAAAAATGGGCTTCAAAATATTACAGTAATTTCTCTTGCAAGAAAATAAAAAAGAAAAAAGGGGGGTAATGTGGTGGTGTTGCTGCTCAAAGAAAGGAAATGCTTGAAACTTCATTTAAAAGCTAAATTTTAACACAGAAAGGTTTTCTTTCAACTTAGAGGTGAATCAAGACACTGGATACACATTTATCTGAGCATGTTCAAAGATTCACTGGAAGACAAAGAAAATAGACATTACTGACTACAGAGCTGGGCCCACAAAGAAGACCTTTAAATTACACCCTTTCCGGTCAGCCAAAACAATTTCTCTGGAAGTAGTATGAAAAATTTGAAGCTTTAATTATCTTATCCCAGTTCCCTGTAGCCTTAAAAAGTAAAGAGATAAGGAGTGTATTGTCCATATGTCCTGTTTCTTGGATTTTCTGATTCATTTTGCTCAATGAATTATGAAACAAGAGTCCATAGCACACAAATCTAAGGCATTTTCTAACACTGCAACAGAGCCATATTTCTTCACTCCCACTTGTCACCATTGGATAGCATATAGTTGAGAAGGAAATTACTGTGAACCTGCCACTTAAGGACTCTTGCTCTAAGCAGAGGATAATCTATGCCTGAAAACAGTCAGATGCAGGAGTGCTTGAGAGCAGCATGGTTCAAAACCTGAACAAACTTCACAGCCACCTCATCTCTCCTTAACATGTATTAGTCCTGAAATTCAACATGTTCTGTGGTTGAATGGTTATATTAATCTAGATAATTTGTACTTTCACCAGGCACACAGAGAGGTTAGTATTCCATGCTACTTACGGGAGGACCAAGTATTAAAATCTCAAAGCTCTGGGGGCTGCAATGTGTTTAAAGGGGAGATTCTGCTCTCTCAGCAGAAACTGGAGAACTTTAAACAGCACAAACCAAATACATCATCAAATTTTGTTTCTTTTCCCTGGCTAGAGCTGAAGATTCCAGCTAGTACATTACCAGCTACCTAGGTCTAAAAGGCTGTGCTGCCTGCCAAAACTTCTGCACTCATTTCTTCATAACTTGCCAGAGCAGAAACAGTGTGATGCCTCTGATTTACTGTCACAAAGGGTACAAGTGTTTGCTGACTGCACAAGGTATAAATTTTTTCTCTATTCTTCATATGTTTTTCAAAATGTTAAATTGAATTACCCTCAGTAAAATAAATCATGTGTAAACAGATCATTTGTGATAAATAGTTTTAAATAGATGATTTTTCAGGGGTATAAAGAGCTGATGTTACACGTTTCACAAAATCAATCTCATTTACCCAATGTCTTTCTAACAGCTGGATGCTTAGAGCAGAAGAGTTTGTCCTGCTTTTTTTCTGCTAAGCCTTCGGTGAATAATTCAGCTCCTGACGTTCTAGCTTGTGCAAAAAGGAAAAACAGCACAATACTGAGGTCACTACAGCCAGAGCTAGGGATAGATTGCAGGGAATCAGATCTCTAATGGGAAGTAGAGCCTCGATATTGATGTAGACAGAGAAGATCAAAAAGAACCTGTGTCCTGGGTTCAGCAGCAGCAGTCATTTTTCTCCTTCTCAGTAGCTGGTGCAGTCCTGTGGTTTTGACTTTCAGCCTGGGAACACTACTGATAACGCTGATGTTTTTAGTTACTGCTCAAATGTTCAGTCTGACCAAGGACTTTCTGAGCCTCATGCTCTGCCAGGGAGGAGGGGAAGTCAGGAGGAAGCACAGACAGAACACCTGACCCAAACTGACCCAAGAGGCATTCCATACCACAGCACATCATGCCCAGTATATAAACTGGGGGCAGTTACCCAGAAGGGTTAATCACTGCTCGGTCTGGCTGGGTGTCGGTCGGTGGGTAGTGAGTGGTTGTATTCTCTTCCCTTGTTATTTCCCTTATCATTATCATTATTAGTGGTAGCAGCAATGGTTTGTGTTATACCTCAGTTACTGGACTGTGCTTATCTCAACCTGTGCGAGTTACATTCTTTCAATTCTCCTTCCCATCCCTCCGGAAGCTGGCAGGAGGGGAAAAGAGGGGAGAGCTAGTGAGTGAATTGTGTGAGTTACAGCTGGACTTAAACCATGAGTTCTTTTTGGTGCCCAATGTGGGGCACTGCCTGTTACAGCAGGAGGTAGAGACAATCATGTAAGGCTGCAAGGCACCTGATGTCCACAGTCAGCATTGTTCTGAGCAGGCAATCACATGACAGCCAGAGGCCCTTCTGAAGCACAACTCTAATTTGATTTTTTTAATCTATATTTTAAGCTAAGGAGCCCTCTGTGATTAACAGAATTTTGTTAAACTTGGAGGCTTATATCCAAACATCTTGAGCCATCACAGAACTCTGTTTCAAAATCCTACAATACACTGAAGGTGTTTCCCCTTCACATCGCTGAAGAGGGGTAGCTAATTGTTATGTGCTCACACAGAACCATTCAGAGGATAGCACAAGAGAAATCAGTTATTCTGACTACATCAGAATTCCAAAGTATTTTAACAAAGGGATCATATATCTGTAAGTGGAGCATCAACCAAAACTTCTAAAAGTTGACCTATTTTGCCAACTTAAATTTGTAGAAGTCTTTCCAGAGCATGGGAATGGAGATTACAATTATAGAAGCGTGCAAACTCTCTGCAGAAAGTTCCTGTCATTGAAGTGACACATGACAGCTCCACAGTTCTGGAGGTTGGTGCTCCTGTCTCATTTCACAGGGATACAGCAATCAACTGCAATGCAAGCACAGAATGAAGTCCCAAACTTGATTAGTCCCTGTAGACTAACACTATTATATTTAGCTGAAAAATAATAGATTTCCTCATGCAGTTTTACAGCTATGTGCCTAAATTCTTCCAGCCTTGTGGCAGTTAGTTTTGAGGTATTATCAGGAGAATTACTTTTGTCTATCAATTATAATAAAACTGGTTCCCAAACTCCCAAGACAGCAATGAAATGCATAGATCTTTCCTAATTATTGAGCGGTATTGGGCCCACAGCATTCCACCCATCACCACATGATATAAATGGCTTAACACCAATCCAAAAATCACTGAAAGGAAAAATACAACTGTACCTAATATGGGTGCCATAAGACAAAACAGAATCAAAACGTTAGCTGAGAATGCAGAATAGATCGAAACACTAGTCTTGGACCTGCAATGATAGCCCATAACTGTCCAGTATATTGTATCAATATTAAACAATCGATCGTACTCAGAAATCATTACTTGTTCTTAAAATCTTCATACAGATACAGAAGGACAGAAATACAGGTGCAGACCAAAGCAGCAAAAAATGTGATGCATTTGGGACCCTCTCTGGTGGGATTTTACCCACAAACTGCAGGTGAATGAAATTTCAGTGGCAGGCTCTTAACCTCTGCCTTAACCCACCCAGCTCAGAAGAGTAAACCTTTCTAGTCCAGTGACCCTGGACAGCCAAGGGACTGCCTTGGACTGATGTCAACCCCAAATTAGCATCAGGAAACAGAACTGATGCTTTTACACTCTTCAGGGAGGAGCAGAGCAGTTGTAGACACCAAGAAACAATTCTAAGCAGGTCTTTTTGGAGTACAGAGGGAGACTGTCTCCATTAGAGAGCTACAAGGGAGTAGTGTTTTAACAGAATTGAGAAGAGTTCGTGGTAGAGAAAGAAGTGGTAGGAAAATGGTATTTTTAAATAAAGTAAAACATGGACACTGGCTTAAAAACACGGTAAATTTGACTTATGGTGGCATCTATCAATGCACTACAAAAACCAAAATCATTCAGACATCAGCTCCATCAGGATTGATGGTAAAGAGAAAGTGATCATTAGCAATTTTTAATTGACCCCAGAAGCAGCTGTCAGTATGTTTTCAGTCTGCCAAATGAGTTTTTAGGTGTGTGGGAAGACAACTAAAGACTTTAATATGTTTCTTAATAAGACCATATACATTATAGTGGAAAATGGAGTAAAAGCTTAATCAAATAGATGAGAAAGTATGGGAAAGCCTCCAGCGCTTGCTGATAAATTAAGGGCTATAATCACAAGAGTATTACACTGTGTCTATGATCAATTCCTGTATTAGCTACATAGTAAAAAAAATACCCCACCAACCAAACCCCAACTCCATGCCTGTACCATATCTCATACAAAATACTCAAACCTTCAGCAATTATTCCACCTGTAATATCTTCAGCTGTGAAAATCAGATCGGTTGAGGAGCTGGGGAGAGGGTCAAAATCAACCAATATACTCAAAGATCTAAAATTGGACTATTTGCTGCACAGACATTTCAGGAACTGGCAGTACCCTGTGACATCAGTGGCTTTCGGCATTACAGGGTTTTCTGAACATCTGTTTCTGTGAGCATAAAATGTTCCAAGAAATTTTCTCAAAATGATGGGGTCATCCTCACTGTTTTCATCTCAGAATCATATAGCCTCTTCTTGCAAAAGACGTGAATGAACTCATTGACAATTGCACCCTCATCCAACGTCAACCAACCTTCCCAGCAAGTTAAGGCAGAAGTCTAAAATGCCGCTGGAAGAGAACAACATGTGCTTTCATTTTGATTGTGAAACAAGGTCACAGGAAATACCAATGTGGGCACATTTGTCCACAGTCATTGCCTGTTGAAATGCATTTGCATTTTGGGAAGAGACCAAATATCATACAGTCTTCACAAGGTTGTTTCAAAAGCTAGATCAGTTCCTTGATCTGGTTCACAGTACAGCCATACAAACATTTTGTTGGCACAACAGATGGCAGGGGGAAGGTGAGGAAACAGGCATGCTCCATGCTGTATTGTTATCAAATACAATGTACCATGAAGCCATAGCTTCCATATATAGACAATACACAAATCAATCCAAGATGAAGTTTTCAACACACTACAGGCAAAAAAAGAAAAAAAGTAAACTCAAAGTTCTCCAATATCTTCCAATTTTGTAAAGTCCTTATTTTTCAAAGATAGTAAACTGGCAACAGTTTAGCAGATTCCAAATAAATGAAAAGAAGCAACACTAAAATAAAGAAAAAAGTGACTCCAAATGCTGTCCCACCATTACAGGAAAGAGGAAAAGCACTGTCTTAGGCATGCCACCAAAAAACTGCACACACTGCACATTAGTGATTTGAATACAACTCCATGGCACATCAGTGATACCAAGAAGGGTTCTTTCTAGCCTAAGACTGGACCAAAGAATGTGCTATCTTGGTTTTACAAAAGACATGTCTGTCTAAAGCCCAGAAAAGGCCATTGGCACCTAGTAGGCTTCACTAGTCTTTCCTCAGATTTAGTGAGTCACCTGTCTGAATACGTGCCCATTATTTTGTCCTAGATGTCTAGTTTAATATTTAGTCCAGGCCTGATAGAATTACATCTGTAAATGGAGATTTCCATTTGGAATTGTATTTTGTCATGGCCATCTGTAGGATATTAATGTTGTTAGTAAACTGCATGTATGACTACTGGACAATGTATAATTTTTCTCAAAAACTCATAAAGCATAACCAAATTAAATATCTTGCAAATATATTTCAACAATACTATCACTTTTAATCTCATTACAAAGTAAAAATAGCTTGACACCAGTTATGTTACTCTCCTTATTTTCTATTGAGCAAGTCATGTATCAGCTGTTCCACTATTTTACCTGGAACTAAAGTAAGGCTGGGGCAAGAAAACCCCAGGTCATTCTCTTTGCCCTCTCTTGTACTTACTTAGTCCCTCACTATTTCTTAAAACAAATAAAAACCTCTCAGTTTTAACACTACAGAGAACTCCTTGGCCACTTCTTGAGCTACTGATTTTTAAAGGTCTTTTTAGTAACCATTATGTAGTTTGTAAACAGCTGCTGATAAGTACTCACTATCATTATATGCATGAGCTAAACTGATGATTGTTCCAAATCAGAGCAAGAATTTCTCAATATTTCTGCCATCTCTCTGCTTCAGAGAGAGGAGTGCTCCTAAAATACTACAATTGTACTCATATCTTAATTCTTTTGATTATACTGAGATTGACTTATACAGAAGCATTTTTATCAGTCTTCTGTACAATTACTCAAAATGTAGGACTAACCACAATGTGTAGTCATCTCAAATACAAGTTTCTGTGCATAAAAGCTAAAGAAAAACATCTTTTTGCTGGTAACACAGCACAGTTCACAGGGCACACGAGCACCTCAGGGGATGGTTTGCCTGCTGACAAAGCCCATTCCCTCAAAGGTAGATACATATAATGGTAAATAGCTGTTAATAAGCTATGGCTTAAAACTGCTTATTACTGACACCCAGACTGCTGACTAGGAGAAAAATGTATTCTGAACAAAGAATCTGAACAAATGTATTCTGAACCCAGCCTGCCTACAATGATAAGTAAAAAAGACTTGCAGAAGCATCAGCTCAAGCAGAAGGTTCAGTACAAAATTACTCGCTCCTCAATCTAAAATATAAAGTGCTGTACTTTTATTTTAATTTCTGGAATGCTTAAATGCCCAAACTTGAAATAGAGAAACAAACTACAAAGTAATCTCTCAGAAGCAAAGTCCACCAAGTGATCTCCTTTATCCAGAAGAACTGATTGTACCCAACACATGCACTGGTCATAAGAAAACTAAGAAGGCTTTTCACTTATAAAACTCAGATGTACTTCATATACACTAATAACATCCTCATGACTAGGGTCATAAAAATAATTCTGTATTTAGCTGAATACGGCACAGGATTTTTGGACTGCCAAATTGCAGGAAACTTCCATTGCTGTGCTTTGCTTTGCTTTGCTTCAGGTGCTAGTTACATATAATTGGACCTCTGATAGACAGTGAAAGCATTTTTCAGCTATCAAGCTTCATGCCCTTAGTTAATTATTCTGCACCCTCAAGCATAAAATGCATTATTTAAACAAAGTACTTTTAATTCTCTATTGATAACTTCCTGATTGTACTGAGCATAGCTTTACACCATGAAAGCTTCTGTTTTTATCTTACCTATTTTCTGCAAAATAGATGTAAATTATAAGTAGTCACTAAGAGAATAAACATCTCTTGAAAACTGTGTTTTTGATTGCTAATGATAGAAGACTAAAAATCTTCCGTACCTTTCTAATTACAATTGCCATTATAGCAATTGTAACAGTAAATCAAAATTGGCTACGGAAGGCAGGAGGAATGAACACAGTAGAGTCCCTGCCTGGAAGACTAAATCAAGGAGGGGCAGGAAAGGTTTTGAAGTAGTTTTACTCACCTGACACTCAGCTACTTAGGGTGTCTTTTCATGGTATGGCATTGCACTATGCAGACAGGCCAGGAAAATAGCTGGTTCTAGACTAATAAAATAGATGCTGAAAACCTACAGATGAATAGGAAACCCTCTTCCCAATCTACCAAAATCTTGAGGGGAAGAAAAGAAATCCCAATTTAAAATCGTAAGGAAAAACTAATCTCAAAATTCTAGAGCAACTCAACTGAAAAATTAGCACATTTCAACAGAAGTGCTCTATTTTCATAATTGTCACACATTTACATATAACTAATATTAATAATAGCTATTTAAAGTGAACATGTAGAAAATGCACACACGGTCTATCTGGGTATTCCAGAAACTTTTGTAACTGCCTCAGAAAATCTGTGGAAACAAAGCACTGTCCACTATCTGAATTTATAGCGTTCCCACAGCATTTGCACAGACTTCGCCATCTTGTGTGCAATTCTTGGAGGATAGAAGCTGGGGAGAAACTGCTATCATTTCTTTTCTTCACATCACTTTTTGTAGTGTACATCTGCCATACTACTCTTGCTACTCGTTTGCCACCTTTAAGACAAAGAGTTTCCTCTGAAGCACAAACAACTTCTTTATTTTACCCAAACAGATACTCATTTTTGAGCCAGTACACAACCAGGAGAAGGAAGTTTCCCACATCTTCAGAAAATTTCTTGAATTTCAATCTCATGTCTCTCTTCCTCCCATCCTTTCAGCACCTTTGAACTGAAATTCCCCAAAGAAAAAGCAGCATTTTTTGTTTCCCAATCAAGAAAGTATGTCAAAACCCCTAATCTTAACAAGTCATTTTGGTGCAGAGTACTGCACAGTACTTGCATGGCAGCCTGTAACCCAAGTTGTGCAAATTACACATTTAATTGCCTCCAGAGAGATTGACAGGAATTTATTTACAAAAGTTGGCTGCATACTCTAATAGAAGGTATCTGAAGGTGTTGCTGTAATTAAAAAGTCTTGGAAACACTGAAATGATGGTGTTGTGGCAAGCATCCAGTACACAACAATCAGCAACAGACTTTTAAACTCCTTAATATATAAAAGAATAATGGGACCAAGACAGAAATTACATCTCAACTTATTAAAGCATAAAATGGAAAAAAAAAAAAACAAATCAAACCAAAACAAACCCAAACAAACAAACAAAAAGCCTTTTACTAAACTTGTAAAATATTAACAATTTCCCACAGAAAATCCCCAACAGGCCAATGCTCTGAAAGGACACCTGCTCTGGCCTCAAATAGAGATGAAGACTAGACACTATTTCTGAGGCAAATTATCAGAATGAGCCTTTCATTCCATCTTGTATTTTCCTGCTATGCCCTGTCTGTGTTAAGACATGCCCTGCTCTCAGCCAGCAATCTTCTGATGGCTGCTGATGGAGATATGAGTGCCTTCAGTTCTACAGGAGTGAGCTCTAGATGGGACACATTCAGCTGAGGGTCTTCAGGCTCCTTTCAGATGTTCACTACCTGACAGCTCTGCTGTCATACAGAACCACACCTGAGTGAAAACAGGCCATTGAATCAGATTTCCTTCCTTGCCACTTAGCATCTCCAGTTAGCAAATACTGTTCACTTCATTTAAATTTGAGAAGAATACTTCTGGGCATCCAGTATCCTTACTTATTAATTGCTTGCCTCTCCCTACCAGAAAATAGCAGCTTATTTATACTGAGACCTTGACAAAATCTGTGCAACAGCTGTCACATTGGAGTCTTCCTCAACTTCATCTGAGTTGGGAAGTTAGAAGAGTCTGATGTGACATGACATCATACAAATCTCACTTTCTAGCCCCCTACTACAAACTGCCAAGCTGGTTATAGCTTTGCCTAGCTAACAACAAAGCCTGCTTGAAAAGACTAGTTCCCTCAAGAGCCACATTTCTTGACCATTGTGCCCCACACTGGATGGCTCTTCAGAACAGTCCCCATTGCATCTGGCAGCAGAAGCCAGCATCTCCCTGCTACACAGACTTCCCCTTCCATTAAGTTTGGAGTTTAAAGTCCATCCTCAGCCCTGGTGTAACAGGCCTACAGCACGCTTAGTTGTTGCCACACCATTAGTTTATCTATAGTCTATCTGTGGTTTAGCTGCAGACTTCCCAATATTCAAGAGTTTTAATGCCCTTTAGACTGATTTAATGACTATTGCATTTTTCAGCAGAGAATGAAAGGAAGTAAAGCAGTGAACTTAAGAGACTTTCTTTCAGCATTGTTCATAAAACCACAAATGAAATAAAGACAACTTATAAGAATCAGGAAGGAAAAGTCAGCATTAATCTGAAGAACAGAGGATTTAAATGAGTACCATGACCTAACAAAACTTCATACGTAGAGCAGTACCAGTGTCGTGGTTTAGGCCATAAATCAGCCACGCAGTTTGCTACATGGAGAATCAAAAGAATGCAACTCCCACAGG
>JAOEHX010037665.1:0-10098 GCA_025448015.1 Bolborhynchus lineola
CTTTCCATTGACTGTTTAAAAACATGACAGACTTACAAAATCCCCTCTAGTAATTTATCTGGCATTTTATACCTTCATAAAACACTCCAGCGTGCCCATTACTGTATGATATCAGCATGCAAACTAAGTTCGGGGTAGGTGAGCTGTGTTAATATTATGCTTCAACAGCACACCCTGGAGTGTTTTATTGCTTAAGTGATGGAAAGGTCAAATATTTACAACATAACATCATGTTTCACAGAACAATTCTACATTATCATTCTCCACTACCTCATCCTTTCGGGAAAAGTGGTTGCAAGAAAGAACAAACATGATTAAATTAAAGCTTTATTAAAGTGCTAATATGCAGCATAATCTTATCTTTCTCTTTGAGTAGTGCATAAGGTCACATCCCTTGTATATAGGTTTGGCATAAATTATGTATCAATAGAAAATCCAGTAAAATTTCCAATCAACCATCTTACTAGATTTTAATCTTTTAAAATAAAATGAAAGTATTGAATCTTGCAGAGGCTGATATGTTTACTTCACAATATATTAAGCTTAGCAAAGAAAAGAGATGCTCTGAGCAGGGGAACAGAATTTTAAGTCAGCATCAGTGTCTCATTCATACCTCAGCTGTTATAGGGCAGAGACTTTCAACCTGAGAATCCTTCTAGGTAGCAGTACATCACAGTTGAGCAAAGTAGAAGAACCTCCAATCACAAATATGGCATAATTGTTCCATGAGTAAGTGTACAGCTGTGGTAAACAGAACTGTTAGTCTAGTAGAGTCATAGAATCATTAAGGTTAGAAAAGACCCTTAAGAACATTAACAGCCCAACGATTTAACTAACACTACCAATTCCACCATTAAGTGCCACATCTATAGTGTCTTTTAAATCCCCCCAAGGATGGTGACTCAATCACTTCCCTGGGCAGCCTGTTCCAATTCTTGACAACACTTTCAATGAAAATGGTTTTCCTAATATCCAATCTAAACCTCCCCTAGTGCAAATTTTTCCTCTTGTCCTCTCACTTACTACTTAGAAGAAGAGACCAACACCCACCTAACTACCACCTCCTTTCAGGTAGTTGTGAGAGATAAGGTCTCCCCTCAGCCTCCTCCAGGCTAAACAATCCCGCTTCCCTCAGTTGCTCCTCATGACATTTCTGCTCTAGACCCTTCACCGGCTTTGTTGCCCTTCTTTGGACATGATCCAGCACCTCTATGTCTTTTTTGTAGTGAGGAGCCTAGAAGTGAACACGGTATTTGAGGGGCAGCCTCACCAGTGCCAGATACAGGGGAATGATCACTACCTTGGTCCTGCTGGCCATACTATTTCTTATATAGGCCAGGATGCTGTTGGCCTTTTTGGCTGCCTGGGCAAAAGGTGGCTTATGTTCAGTCACCCATCAATCAGCACCCCCAGGTCCTTTTCCACTGAGTAGCTTTCCAGCCATTCTTCCCCAAGGCTGCAGCATCGCATGGGGTTGTTGTGGCCCAAGTGCAGAATCTGGCACTTTGCTTTGTTAAATCTCATACAACTGGCCTCAGCCCACTGATCCAGCCTTTAGAGAAACCTCCAGAGCCTTCCTACCTTCAAGCGGATCAACACTCTCACCCAGCGTGGTATTTTGTGCAAACTTACTGAGGGTGCACTTAATTCCCTGGTCCAGATCATTGATAAAGATATTAAGCAGAACTCTGCCCAGTCCTGAGCCCTGGGGAACACCACTTATGACCAGCCATCAACTGGATTTAACTCCATTCATTCACCCCCACTCTTTGGGCTCTGCCATCCAGCCATTTTTTTACCCAGCAAAGAGTATGCCTGACCAAGCTACAAGCAGCCAGTTCCTCCAGCAGAATGCTGTAGGAAACTCTGTCAGAGTCTTCACTAAAGTCCAAGTAAACAACCATGGCCTTTCCCTTGGTTCGGAGAAAACTCCAGGAACAAACTTGCCAACAAAGTTTTCAAGTTGACAAGCAGGTATTCTTTATTACAGTGCCAGGAGACATGGGGGATACCTCCTCCCAATGTGTGTCCCCGTATTGCTGCACAAGCTGTCCTTATATAGCTACAGAGCATACATACATATCCATGAGGCTATGTATGGATTACATTATTTTCCAGAAAGTTCCCCGCATACGTACAAAAATGTGGTGGGTATCCCTGGGGTCGTTTACTTCTTCCAACAGTCTTCATCACTGCTGGCAGCCTATGAAGCACACCCAGTAGATGCTTCTACCAGCTTAATCTGTTCATTAACATCACAGACATAACAATCATCCCCTCCTGCTTATCAGTTAGTCTAACTGCAGCCTATCCTGGGCCTCTGCCTTTCCAGATCCTCCTTATCCTTACTTCCTGTTCTTCTAGCCTGTTTTTCTTACACTCATTCTGTACGAAGGTCATAAAGGCCTAAATCACATCAGCTACAGCAATTTATCTTGTACAAGAATTCTCAGTATGTTTTTTAGCTGTACTCTGTATTTTTTTCTGTATATCATGCATCTCAGTAATTCTCTGTTACTACTGTTACAAAGCCATCAAACTTAACATTACTTAAAATTGATTCTAAAGATTTATATATTTCATTTTTTGTACTCCCTTTGTCTCACCCTCAAGTACTGTATGGGTCATCTTGTCGTAGGAGATCAAGTCAGAGAAACAGGATTTGCTCTTCCTAAACCTGTGCTGACTGGGCCCGATTACCTGGGTGTTCTCCATGTGCCATGATGATCAGCTCTGTAATCTTCCCCAGCACCAAGTTCAGATGTACAGGCCTGTAACTCCCATGCAGGAGCTGCAGGCCACTGGTAGGTCTTTCTGCTTCCCTCAGGTTTCCTCGGTTCAGGAAACTAACATGTATATTATAATAAAGTGCTCTACTGCAGATTGTGTTGGCATGGGAGCTGGTATCCAAAAGTAAGCTTTTTATTAGTGCTTCTTCTACTTAACCAGCTTTCGATTAATTCAACTGGTCTGCCACACAGCAGTTCCATATACTATGAAAATTGAGATTGCACAAAATATTATTCCTCCTGAATATTACTTCATCTTTAATCATTTGGACTCATGACATTTAATTACTCCTACAGGTATCTACCAGGAAAAAAAGATATATGAATTTTGAAAGCAAAATATTTTTGCCTAGCAGGCTAAAAGCACTGGTTCTCTGAGAATCTCAGCTCTTCTCCCAGAACAAACAACATTTTCTCCAGTTATGGAGAGGGGACATTGCTTCTGTAGGCAATAAACATTATCCATTTTGTGGTACTAAGTCTTTTCTAGAAAACCTCAGACACCTTTCCGTTCCTACTTCCTGAAGCTCTAGGAGCAATCATACCAAGATGCCCTGTATCTCTGTGGAAGGATTCCTGGAGGATTCCTAAAGAAAACTGTAGACACAAATTGCTTCCCAGATGTTCCTGAAACACACTTTCCTTTCTGCAAGAGAACAACACCACTGCAGCAATACCACCTCCATTTGGCCTGTAAGACACATCTGAAGTCTGAATATCATTGAAAGCAAGCAGTCTGTTATTAAAAACAAAACAAAAACACATTCCCAACTTTTGGCTTCCTGCAATCATGTAGGCATTTTCCTCTCTGAAGAGCCAAAATTCTGCTTTTTTAATGTTGTTTTATTATTATCTGTGCTGGACAGACGAGAGTAGGACCTCATTAGGAAGATGTGAATGTCTGTCACTATTAGTGCTGCCAAGCACGTTTGCATTGATTACTGTATCAATAAAGTTTGGAGTAGAAAAAGTTACTTATGAGGTTTAGATTAGTTTCAAATTTCTTTAAAGTGGTCCCAGAAAGGCAGGTTCCTTTGCTTCTTTAAGTTTTACCTTCAGTTTAAAACATTTTTTTTTTTTCAATAATTCTGAGAAGCTTCCTTTACCAGCACGGATTTAAAAAAATCTCATCTATGTTATGCAACAGTAGATTTAGCATTTCATTTATGTGCTGCCATTATTTCTTCTCTTGCCTTTCATATCTTTCATGAAGTATTTCTGTGGAGAACAATTTCACCGTATAAGTGTACACATGTAAATAAAAAAAAAATAAAAAGCAAAAAAATTTACAGTTTGACATACCTTTCTCATTCTTTTCACTACAAAGTGGATGTGGACTGTTCAAGGACACTGGGAATGAACAGACCACAAATGCTGCTGCAGGCTTTTTAGGACAATAAATTATCAGTACCTGTTTGAAAGTAATTCATCAGTAAAATGTGACTTCTTTTTCATACCCAAAGGGAAATGATTCCTTTGCCTGGTACAAAGAGATAAAAGACAGTTTGCTATTTCACCTATATTTTGTGCCCTATTTGAGGGTTAGACAGGCTGCAAATGTTCTGAGACCCGCAGAAATCCTAGCTTCCCTTCTTCCTGCCAGTGTGTGCTCACATCCCAACACATAACTACAAATAGATATAAACCAGAATGTAGGCACTTCAAGCTTTGCTCACAAAATAGAATAGGTGCTTATGAATTAATCTTATAAACATTTTTCTGTAGACTAAAAATGTACTTGTAGGCAAATAAATACCACTGCAATGTTGGTTGGTTTTGTTTGGTTTTAATTATTTTTTTTTTAATTTTACCATAGACAACACGATAAAAGTGAATTTCATCAGGCCTCCATATAAAAAAATCCATAAAAATCCTTCCTTTCAACACCATACATGTATTTCTTTGTCCCCAGAGTTAAATCTGAGGGTTTTGTGCATTAAAAATCTAGCTCTCACCCTGATTTATTCTGCTTATAAAGTGTCCTGGGTTCAGCAGTAGCATTTTCTCTCTTTCTTGGTAGCTAGTGCAGTGCTGTGTTTTTTTGACTTTTGGCCTTGGAAAAATGCTGATAACACCGATGTTTTCAGTTACTGCTTAGAATATTTTGGTTTGACCAAGGACTTTCTGAGTCTCATGCTCTGCCAGGGAGGAGGGGAAGCCGGGAGGAGGCAGAGACAGGACACCTGACCCAAACTGACCAAAGAGGTTTTCCATTCCACAGCACGTCATGGCCAGGAGAGCAGGGACTCGGAAGAGGGGGTTCACTGTTGGGGTCGGGCTTGGTATCGGGCGGTGAGCAGTTGTATTCTCTCTCCTTGTATTTCCCTTGTTATTATTATTACTGGTGGTAGCAGTAGTGGTTTCTGTTATACCTTAGTTACTAAAATGTTCTTATCTCAACCTGTGGGAGTTGAATTCTTTTGATTCTCCTCCCCATCCCCAAAATAAACATTTTTTATCTTTGTATCATGCTAGAGTAAGTCAGTTTTTAATCAAACAAGTGCATGCTGAAACTTGGACCAGCTAGAAGCATTAACTGTATCAATCACACTGTCACTTTGCTGTCTTCAGATCAGCCATATGACCAACCCTGAACTGTCTAAAGTCATGGAAGATGCAGATTTGAGACTTATATTGATATTAGTTAATAATACAACTTTCTTAATTCAACAGGAAAATTGACAGACAAGTTAATTTTAGAAGTATTAGCTTTGCCAGGCAAGTATTTTTTAGTCAAAATTCCAGATATTTTAACAGTGATAAAATGTCAATAAACTCAACCATTCTGTCTCCAAATTCCCACGTAAAGTCTTTCATATTCCATGTAAGTCTCTAACATATTTTAGAAAAATCTTTTCTCTCTCCTTAGAATCAATATCAATGCTTCTTGAAATAAGAAAATTTGTGAGGTATTGATGTACCATTTCCAACCACAGAAGAAATTTTCAATCCCTTCAGAGATGTTGAAAGTCAAGCAGCATCTATCATGATAATGTTGATATAAAAAAGCTGAAATAACAGCTAACATCAGGTATAGAATAGTTATAAAAGAAGATTCAATTATCATGTTTTGAGTATGTTTGGTTATGTAATCTGCTCACTATACAGGAGAGATGCAAGGAGAAAAATAATTCATCCCCTTCTCTATCCCCTCCGCCCACCCCCAAATATTCCAACCTTTAACCTGGATGAATGTACTACTAAAAGAAAGGTCAGCAAATCTAAAGAAGAGAAAATGGCTGTTGTAGGAATTCAGAAGAAGGAAAAAAATGTGAAACTTTACTACATGAGGGATGCTTAGTAATCTGCGGTTTTCTCAATCTTTCTGGTATCTGTAAGCATACTCAACAAAGTAGAACATTAAATAGGAAAAAATTAGCCACCTATAATACCTATAGTACCACCTTGGTATTCATAATTGTATGACCAGAAAAGTAATTCTTGGTATAAGGTACTCCAGTAAAGATGCTGCATCTGGTCAAAGAATGAAGAAGGTTGGTATCCCTCAGCCATAACAGGAATAAAAGAGCTCTGCTAATTGCAATCAAGGGGTAAGTGGTAATTACAAAGTTTAATTAATTAAGCACAGGTTTTTAAGGCTAATTAGCAAAGCATCTGAAATATCCTTCTTACAGAAAATAATTACTTTCTTCCTGTCATGAATTTTAACTCCAAATTTCTGCAGGTTTTTAGAAACAGAAACAAATCTTGGAAAATGGGCAACAGAGATTGTTTTCCTTTTTAGGTGTTAAGAACCTTTTCCATAATACTAACATCCTCCCAGCCACTCCCTGATACCACGAATGGTAAATAATATTTCAAATACATTTAAACCGGCAGCTGATTCTGTAGTGGAAATTAATCTCCCAGTGAAGGAGCTATTTGAAAATGCTGCAAAAAATAGGTATCATCAGGAAAGTGAGAAACCAAGAAAGAGAGAAAATGATAATTCTCAAATAATTTTCCCTTTCATACACAAAGTATTAAATATGTGCATGTTAAAATGAACATACTCAAGGTATTAAAATAAACTAATAAACTAATAAAACAGATCTTGGCTTTGAGATGTTCTTTAGTCAAATACCAAGAAACTATCACCATTATTAGAATCCCTAATAAAACAAAAAAGGTAGTCATAAATAGATCTTATTTTAAAACTTCCTTGACTGAAAAAATGTTTGCCATCATAGTCATCCTGGAAGTGGGAACTTCTAAGTACTATTAAAAGAGACCAATCATACACTCAAGTTGGGTTGTATATGTGAAAATATATAATCATTCAATTATTCAAAAGAAGGATATAGAATTGAATTGGATAGATATTTTAGAGCAGAAAAATTGTAACAAAAATAATATAGAGAAATTGTGAATTCTGAACCACAGAGTGGAGAATTATAAAGAACAAAAAAGGAAGTTTAGAAGAAAGACTAAATTTTGGGTTGCCTATTTGCAAAATGTCTGAAGACAGTATTCTCACTCCATGACTGGGATTCCTTCATGATACTGATAACTACCATTGGCAATGAAGAAGCAACCGTGTATGACCTAGTTCAGTGAAATACAACATTAAAACCTATTTATTTATCAATAACCTACAAAAGAAAGGCTGAATATACCATCATGTTTGCAATGACACTGAATTAGAAGGAATATAGTCAGTACACGCAGAGCCATGCAGAGGGACCTAGACAGACTAGAGAAATGGACCCATGGGAATTTTATGAAGTTGAAGAACAAATGCTGAGTACTGCCTTAGGGCAGGAAGTACTGGTGCAAGTGCACATGTGGTCTGAGGGAAGGGACCTGGGAGCCTTGGTAGACACAAGCTGAGGTAAGCCAGAATTGCATCCTGGCTGCAGCTATGGTTACCACCACCCTGGAAGGTATCCATATGGGCACTGCAGGGGCATTCAAGAGGAAGGATTATCCTCCTCAGTTCAGCACTTGTGAGGGCTCATCTGCATACTCTGCCCAGCACAGGAAAGACTAACACAGTGGAGTGAGTTTAGCAATGGCCCCTGAAGCAGATCAGAGCTGGAGCACTTGTTATGTGAGGAGAGGCTGAGTCTCTGGGACTAGTTCAGCTTGGCTTAGGGAGAAGTATGAAGAAGCTTTCAATATCTAGGAGATGCAGCAAGGCTTTGTACAAAGGGGTGGGGGGTGAGTAAGTTACAGAATCATATTATATAGCATGGAAATATAATAAAATGAGTAATACATGTTCTTAGAGGCTTTGTAATCCCCTAGAACATATTTCTAAACTGGCAAAACTTAAATTCTGATATATTGGCATACATTTTTTGCATGCACACACATTGGCTTTTTTATTTGTTTTGCTTTGGTTTTTGCTCAAAAAAGTTGCAATTTTCCTCAATTTCATTTTTTTTTTCACAGCCAAAATAGTGGCACTAGCAAACAGAAGGAAGATAAAATGCAAGAAAACATTCTGCAGCAATTAAAGAACCAGATGTATGCATCTGTCCTCTTCATTTTTCAGCATGCAAGTAGTAGTGCTCTTCAGATTTTCTTACTTTCAAATATTTGTGTTAACTTTATGCTTGCTTTTCTTGATGCTGGCATTGCTTTCCTTCTCAATTAATATCTGCCTTGTCATTTGCTCTCAGAAAGTTTTTTATTCCACTGTATCAAATCAACTGATGGTTACTGATGCGGCAACCAGTTTTATTCCTCTATTTCACAGATAATATTGAGAGGGACAAAAAGGAATTACAGTAATGCAAGGACAGAAGAATCATTCACCTGTCTTGATTTGCTACCAAAGCCATCTGCGTTTTTGTTCTGAAGATCAATTTCAGAAACAGATTTTGTTATTTGTCAATTTGTCTATTTGTCAAATGTAGACAGAAATGCCCCTGAGGCACCAAGAGGGACTCCGGTGGGGTGAGGGTATCTGCACTGTCTCCTGTGGAGGACCTAGTGCTGGAGCAGGCAGATATTTCCTGAAGGAAGCTGCAATCTGTGGAAGGACACAGTTATTTTGCACATAGGTAATCACATCCTCCTGCAATTATTTCCATTAATGAGCCAATAGCAAATTTCTGAGGATTTTTTAGAAGCCTTTTTTGGGGAGTTTTTAAGAATGACTGATATACTCCAGTAAAGTAGCAATAATAAGACATTTACTCAGGTTCTCATATGAAGTGACCAAATCACATAAGATAGCTTTTATTCCAGTAATAAAAGACAGCTCCCTTCCTCTAGAGATAGAAGGAATTTTAAAACATTTATCTTAATGTTTCATATATAGAGAACTACCTTAGATTATTTCTATTCCAGAACAGCTTTGGCTACTTTCTTGTTATCCACAGCCATGGCATTTTGATTCAAGTTTAGCACACCTCCTTGAGTCCAAAATCAACATAAAAGGAACGGCAAGTATATTTCACATTTGCATATGGGACACTGAGTTTTCAGACAACAGCTTGCTATACTCACCAGTAAAGTGATTATATCCATTTGAAGATGCAAATATTTCTTTTGGAGATGAAGCTCAAATTCACAGTTTCTTCAGAAAATTAGGTTAACTACAGTGGTTCTTACTAAAGTCTGAATTTTTAGTGAAGACCTAAAAATACCTGGTCTCACAGAATGTGCATAATCTACAATGATTAGGATAAAAAAGGAACTCAGTGAATAAACAGATCCTTAAAATATGTTTCTTTTCATGTTATAAAGTTTTCCTTGGTTTTTTGTTTGTTTGTTTTTGCTACTATGCCTATTTAGAAATAGGCAAATTTAAGAATATATCATACACATTAGATATATTTCATTTACTTTCTAAATTAATTATAAAAGCATCTGACACCCTTACTTGTTTTCTTAAAGAAAACAAATATAACAGGTTTTCGTTCTTAAAAGTTCCATTAAAATGTTAAAAACATTAGCAAGAATAAGAAGATAGTATTGGAATATGAACTATAGTATGATTAAACTGTTGCTAAAGGAAATCTGAAAATATCTGAAGGGAAGAAGTGTTGAATTAATAATTCATTAAAACGTAAAAACATAACAGGCTTTTTTACTTCTATCTGTGGAAAGAAAATATCCATCAAGTTTGAAAAATCATATTTGAAAAATTATATTTATTGTCCATCATATTTGAAAAAATGTGGCAGTCAGGTGAAGTTCCCAATGACTGGAAAAATGGAAATATTACCCTCATTTTCAAGAAGGGGAAAATGGATGAGCCAGGGAATTACAGAGCAGTCAGCCTCACCTCTGTGCCTGGCAGGATCATGGAGCGGATTCTCCTGGAAGGTATGCTAAGGCACATGAAAACAACAAGGTG
>JAOEHX010037667.1:11245-24022 GCA_025448015.1 Bolborhynchus lineola
GAAAGTAATAGTTTGTAAGATTGTAATCCATTCCTTCCTTATTGTTATAAATTTGGATGTCCACAGTACTTTTTAGGAAGAGTAGAACTGTGAAATAATTTAGTTAAAGGGATCTGATATGCGCTCTTGGCTAGGGACACAGTTACTTGTTTTGAGTACTTCCAATAGCTTTTCTCAGTGCTCTGTACTTTCCTCTAGAATGTCTTGCTGGGAATACCAGTGGTTTCTACACTAGTGGATAATACCTCTTAAATTTACCTATGATTAGGAAAATGTATTCTTAAAATCATTGATACATATCCAGCATTAGCAGCAATAATTAGGTTTGACCTGACTTCATTCCGGTAAGAAAAAAATCTATCCAAATACTTAAGAAGTTTCTCCAACTGTTGTTACATGTTGAAGTCTTACTGAATTATTAAAACCTCAGGACTTCAACCAATTCATTTTAGTCATGATATGGCCTAAAGTTGAAGTATTTTATAAAAACTAAACAATGCCAAATGCATTTGGTTGAGATCAAAAGCCAAATCTATTTGTTCTCTTTCATCTTCAGTGTTCCATTTCCTGGGAGTGTGACCTTAGTCAAACATCTATTAAAGTTAGCTTTTGATCTTACTCCCTTTCTGGGGGGAAAAAAAAAAAAAAAAAAAAATGAAAAAGGAAAAAAAAGTCAATCTTTAAAATTTTCTTCCAGAGACAATCACGCTATTGTGTTTTAATGTTCCAGTAGTGTGTGAGTAAATAGGATTCTCTGATGTATGTTATAGAACAGCGGTTAAATGGGACAATCATTTTTGTGTCAGCGACAAGAATCAAAAGGAGGCATTCTTCCGAAGCTGTTAACTGGAAAAATCCCCCCAGGTCAGTGGAAACAAGTTAACTGGTCAGCGTGCTGCTTTTTTTGGTCCTTTGATGAAAATGCCTTGTAATTTGACAACAGGTAGCTGTTCATTTGTAATACAATTTTCTCTTCAACAGTCAAAGCTGCCTAGTGATTAATCAGTTAAAAGGTTAATTTTCTTCTCAAGTATGAGCAGTTTAGTGTCTTTTTGAAAGAAATAAGGACAGATGGCATTGTGGCTATTACATCCTTTATTTCCTGAATAGAATTATATAGATGTTTCTTGGTCATGTGTAAGTTCCAATACATCAGGGCAGCCTAACTGTTGCACATACACTTCCTAGCTTAAAGTGGAGTAGGTGTTTCTTAAACACATACTGGTTCCTAAAGCTATACAGAGGAAGAGAATTCCAGCTAAGATTTATGTATAACATAGTGAAGCAGTAAATTACTAACTAATCCACAGTAAATATCCTATTAAACCCACTCTTAGCAATGTAGTACCATGGTTAGGAAAGTCTCAATTAAAGGATATTGTAGATAAATACTGAAAAGATTTATATAACAGCAGTGTCTGTAGAAGAATCAGAATATGTCTTTCTCATAAACTGTTGACAGATGTATCACATATTAAACTTCTAAAGCCAGAGTTAAATGCTTACTGGAAATACATTGGAATATTACCTAGAGAAATTTGTAATACTACATAATGCTGAAGTTATCAGTGTGGAAAAACTCTACAAGTAGACTTAAACCTCTCAGCTTGAAAAAATAGAACAAGCCTCTCTGCTGCAAAAAGTACAGTATTCTGAGAAATGGCTGAAGACTGCAGAGTATAATAATTTTAAAAGGAAGGTGTTGAAGGCCAGGTTGGACAGAGCCTTGGGTGGCATGGTTTAGTGGGAGGTGTCCCTGCCCATGGCAGGAGGGTTTGAACTAGATGATCTTAAGGTTCTTTCCAATCCTCTATGATTCTGTGAATACTTGGAGTACTTGAAAGGGTTTACTTACATAATGCAGACTTCTGGAAAACTAATATAAATAGAGACCTGAAATATTTTTTCTGAATTGGCTAAAAAGAACTAACAAAGCTTCAGTATATCTTGGTTATAATTTATATTAAACATAATTTAATTTATAAATAAAAATTAATTCATTTTATTTAAAAGTTGATTATCTATTTTAAGATCTAAATATACTTTGATTACTGAAATAGTTGCACAAACCCTAAGCTAAAAATGTTTGTTGCCATAGTTCTGGAAGAACTGAAACTGCTATACTAATGCAGACTCAGGAGTAAAGACCAGTACAGTGAATCTGTAAAGATTTGCAAGGGCAAAGAGAATATTTGCATAATTTTAGATTACTGAGTGTTTCAATTCAGTGACTAAATGATGCCTCTCCTCCTTCAGCCTGCATTTGGCTTGGAGGCTGAGAGTTAATTCAGCTTGACCAATGAGTAAAGACACATCCTTTATGATTTTAAAAATGGTGTAGTTCATCTTCTATGTGTTATTTTTATTCACCACCTGGAAAAAGAAAATAAGCTTCCAGTCAGCATCTCAGCTTTGAAAAATGTCCTTTACCTTGCATAGCATAAAATGGAAATAGCTATTTTGGCATAACTTCATAACCAAAGATGATATTAACTTGTTGGGACAAATTACTTGTCTCCTGCTTATTTGTGTAAGTAAATGTGCATGAATAAGCTTCAACAAAACTATATGAAAGTAACTTAAAACCAGAGAGATTGGAACAATCAAAAGTAAAAAAAGTTAAGGAAAAAAGAAAAAGTGAAGATAAACTCTCCTCTGTAGTCACGTTCCATGCAGCTTCCTGTGGTGTGATCAATAGTCATTAATTCATGCCCAGAGGAAAATGCAGCTCTTTGTATTTCTTTACCTGTGTTCTAAACATAGCTAGAAGTTAAATGTGGTTTCTCCTGGCTACAGGCTGCCTCCTCATTTTTCCTTTGCTGTATTAGAAATTCACATATCCATCACCTATTTGCAGAAGGTGCCCAAGGCAGCAACTCAGCTTTGACCTGAGGAAGCATGTGGGCATCACTTGCTGCCTGACATGGTGGTTCTTGCCTTGCTGAAATTGGCTGGAAAGTTGCATGAAAGCTTGCCCTTTCTTGAATACAGCTGATTGGGTTGCTGCCCAAACCCTGCTGAACTAAAAATAGACTAATCTTAATACCTTTTTTTCTTCTTAGGCAGAATTACATGGCACGAATATGCTGTGACACACCACTAATGCCAGTTTACCACAACATCCTACTTAAAACAATCAAGGATGTTGAAAGGGACTTTGCATTGAAAGCTACATTGGCGGTGACTGTGTGAAGCTTCAGATTATAACTGTTTGGGATAGATCCGTTCTTCCACTCCCTGAATTTAAAAAACTGAAAACAACAGCAACAAAAACAACCCTCTAACAAACAAAAAACTCCACAAAACCAACCAGACAAAGCCAAAACCCAACACAGCAGGTTTTGTTAATGCCAAAAGATATAAAGAGATCATAATATTCAAGTAGGAGGCGTAGTTTTCATTTGAGAATATAGAAACCTGGAATCTAGTCCTTGTTCCCCCACATACCATTTAATTTTACATTGAACAATTAATGGAGAATTCATTTGGGAAAATTATGAATCAGCTATTCTGAGAAAAGTTATGTCATATTTCTTTGCTGCATTCTGCATCTTTTTTTCAGGTTGATAGTACTTGTAAATGTCATAGGTTCTGCCTTAAAACTGGAGATCCGCTTTGAGCCTGTGCACTCACTTCCTGAGTTTTCTCTGAACTGTTTCCTTTCTTGCAGAAGACATTACTGCTTTACTAGTCTGTCCTAATACCATCCAAAATATTTTTCACTGTGAAGAAGCTGAGGTATTTTAAATGATCTTAATGTGATAATAGATTGCTTTCATTCAACAACCAGAATTAGAAACTGACTGTAAGTCTTGGAAAAATATTACATGAATTTATATTCTTAAGTGATGCTGCTTTCAAACTTGCATTTTGGAGGTTGCATTAATCAAGTGCCATTTGGAGGGGTGTGTATGTGCTTGCTTTTCTCATTGCTGAAGTTATTGTGCTTCAAATAAGTGTGTTATTTTTGAGGGTTTTGTGAACTGGGACATTTCTCAGCCTTAACTAACTTAAAGCAAAGGTATCTGCGTTATCATAGCATTCAGTTTCTAATCTGGCAAAGGTCTTAAAAAATGGCTTACGTGAAGAAAATACTATATAGGGGATGATTCTATAAAGTTGTGTAAGCAAAGGAGTCTGGCTTAAATTTTACTACCTGAGCTAATGCTAGTTGCTAGCAAGAGCTGGGGCATCACAGTGGCTGTGAAGAAGGCAGAAGTGTGTTCTTTATTGAGTACCTCGTCTGCATTTGTGGCTTAAGTTTGTATTTGAGTTTGTGTACAAATTATTTTGCCTTCTTCTAGCCAGGGTGAACCATAGTGGAGAACAATTTGTTGTTCACAGTATTTCTGCAGTTCATTTTGCAAGCAAAGTTTCTATGGTGCAGTTGCCATCTTGAGTACAGAGGGAGCTGCTGCTGCTGTTAGTAGCTTGATGAGTGGTAATGTGAAATTATTATTTGGTCAGTTTCAGTTCAGTGAGACAGTCAAGGGAAGATTGGACTAACATTTTTCTCCAGTAACACTTAAGCTTCCAGGAGGGGTTAGGTAAGGGATCTGAAAGCCACGCTCAGGCTGGTAATGCTGAAGTGAGCAGCAGCTAGCAGGGGTAGTATCTTAACAATCCAGGCCCTAACAGCAGTGCTGATCTTGACAGTATATAGGCGTTTCAGCTGAACTACTGCAGCGCAGTGAATTTATGGAACTAGTATTCACTTGAATTCTTGAAATATGCCATTTTTTAAATAGGGATTTGAGAGCTGGGACATAGCTGTGCTGTGCCATCTGATAAATAAATATTTGTAGGGTATTTTCCACTCACAAGTAAGAAGTAGCTTGAAATCACTCACAAAGTTATCCTTATTCTCTGAAGACCTTCCAGCCCAATTAATTTTAGAAACTCAAGAGATTTGTGCCAACTCCAGATAAGCTTTCAGACTTTTTGGTACTTAACTGAAAGGACCTCCAAAAACTTCAGCAATTTCCGTGTCATTACCATTTATGGACAAGTGCTTTAAACCCACAGAAGTTGTTTTAACATTGTGGAGAAAAAAAATAACAACAGTTCATTCTTATTTCAGATGACAGCACATGAATCACAACATGACAGAGTTCTGTGATTATAGAGAAGTTACAGAATGTCCGTGGTGAATATGAGGACTATAAGTCTTAAGTGTAATTATAATGTAATTTTAGGGTCCTGTGAACCCAGATGTATGCTAAAACGGGTAACTAAGGCCTGCAGTCAGAAGCAAATGCAGTGAGCTTTGAAGTCCAAGAGAAGGTGGCCATTAGGCCCTGTTAGCGTTGTCCAGGGTGTTCTGAATTAGTCTCAAGTAAATCTGTGCTTGTCATCCTGACTGAAATCTGAGTCCTAACACATGAATTTGTGACTCTTCTGATATACGAACACGGTTTTTAAGTACACCACATAGTGTAAGTTTTCATTTCATGTTGGAAACTTCCAGCATTACTAAAATTGCATCAGATATGCATCAACGAGTGTACAGATTCTCTGTGTAGTGACTGTTCTCTTTCCAGCAGTAATTCAATGGTTTATGCATCTGTCTTCTGTACTCTTCCATCTTTGGAAACCTTTAGATCAAAAGTGGGGTGGTCAGTCAATCAAATATACAGAAGAAGGTAAAGGTCACAGTAGTGCAGCATACTAAAAGTATTACGCATTACAGTCTTGACAAATCATTCTCATGACATAGCCTGTAAAAAAAGAGCAGAAATGTCACAAAATTAATCAATTCTTATGAGACACACTGGAAGAATGAAGGAAAAAGAAATTTAATATAACCCTCTCAGAGATGCTCTTGGCAGTTCTGATTTTTCTGTTTCCCTCCAGTAAGTTAAGCAGCAATTTTGTTTGACATAAGATAAAGGCTACTTTTCTGGATATGAAACCATCTATGAGATATGTAGCAGGGTATTGCTGTGGATGATCTAGAATATGAGTGCTCATGTTAACACAGGTTTAAGCTCAGGTTTGAGATTAAAATGTCAGTATGCTTTGAACTGAGCCCTTTAGGTATAGACAAGAAATCTGACAGGTCATCATATCTCCATATGGATCAAGGATATGAAAGCTCTCAGGTACAGAGACTTGATAGAAGGTGTTAATGTTTAGCATGTTTCCAATCTTTTGGATGGATATTAGGGAGGGTAAGATTAAGCTATGGAAAACATAGAAGTTATAACTAGGCTGAGAAGCATAAATAATAGGGGCAGACATGGATGAAAGCACCTGGAAAGCAAACTCTCCCCATATTTTAAAGTGGACAACCAGATCTGTAAGTGTCAGGACTTTTGCTGCTGTCTAAACGTGTGTGAAATAAGGGAATGATAACGTGTTACTTATGTGAATGTAAGTACTATGGAGTGCCAGGGACATTTTGATGTGTAAAGGCTTTAATCTTGTTTGCGCTCATGTGAAATTTTGCATGAAATTTTATTTTAGACTTAAAATAAGGTGAGCAAGCACACTGTGTTAAACAAAAATTACTAGGACTGCAGAACTGAGTTACCAAAAATTCAGAAACAGTTGTGCAATCCTAATTCTGATCCCTAGAGCATTTGGCAGAGTCTTTAAATCACATTATCACAGACTGTTTTGTTCCCCAGCATAACTGCCTGGTTGATGATAGAGAATCGATTGACCTGTGGGGGAAGCAAGGTTGTATGATGAAGAGACCTATCTGTAGGACTGTCCCTATCTAACTACTGCAGCAGTGGGAGCTATGTGGGGAATATTCAGGGACTGCAGAAAGGCAAAGAATAAGGTCTCTCAAGTGAAGACTGTGTGACAGTTCACTGCAGAAGCGAGCAGACTGGAGCTTCTGTGTGGAAAATTAACTTCTCGCAATTCCTGACAAATAGTCATAATATTTGTTTAGGTTTTTTCCCTCTCTCAAGAAGGTTCTTTTGCCATAGTATGATTTTCTTGACATTTTCAAGTGGTGGTTTTTAAAAATTTAAGGCCACTCAACAATTTCAACTATTGTCTGAAATGTTTTGCTGAGGATGATCTTCAGTAGTCTGTGAACTTTGAGTATGTGAGCATGTTTAGAGAATTATCTGTATTTTCTCTTTCTCTTTGAACATGTAACTTGCATGAATACAGTGTTAATACTTCCAGATTTTCTGCTCTAAAAATCAGTTTTTGCATGTTTGCACCCTCTGTTTGGGGTGCTTTCCTGTTGAAAAATGGAAAAGAAGAACATACTTTTAAACTGTGGTTGTATTATCAAAACAGTTGGCTGCAGGTATCAGAACAGAGGAAAGAAATTTGGCTGTTGTAATACATTTTTTTGTTATTGACTACATTTCAGCTTGGCAATGTCAAATGGATGTAGCATGGATTTCAGTCTGGGCTAAAAGTGTCCTCCCAGGACCTGGGGTGAATACTTACACCACTTAGCCCATGATAAAGCCTTGTGCTATGGTGCTTTTGCTGAAATCCCATCCTCTGCCTGCAGTGGCAAATTACTCAAGTTCCTTCTTCACAGTCTCTCAGATGTTTTGTGTTGATGGATTATCATGACCTATCTGAAATGATAGCTACGATATCTTTGAGCAGCCATTTAAAGCATAACATGCACTAGAGCTAAAACTTGTGTTACACTTTCTAGTTGAGTCAGAAATGGAAGAAATCTGCAACAGTAAGACTGAAGTCTTTGGACCTGTGTCAGAAGTGCTCTAACAGTTGGCTTATTTTAATGTTCTTATTCAAGAATTGGTTTCACTTTCCTTTGTGTTCATAGCTGGGTTTCACCTACCTGTTTAGAAGTAAACAAGGATGATTGCCATTTCAGCTACAGAGAAACCTCCACTTTTGAATGTGAATGATTAATAAGTAAATTCTTGTGGGCATTCTGAAAACATGAAGTACATTATATGTATCAAAATAGATTAATTAATTTCTATTTTGAAGAAAATGGGAAAGAAAGTAAATCCTTTTCAGCCTTCTAAGGCCTGATTTATTGGATGTTTCAGAATTATTTTCGCTGTTTGCAATATGGTCTCATACTAACATTTCATACTACCAGATGTTTCATTATTCCTGTTTTAGCACATCATACTTGACCTATAGCAGCTTTGAATGCAAATAACAGACAAACTGATGCACAATGCTTGACTGTTAGACTGAAATAATATGGCAAGGCTAAACTGGTTTTCATTTTTCCTTTTGAATATTATTAATTGCAATGTGGTGACTGTTAATTAAATGTTTTGTTTTAATACCATTCTTCAGTTCACTGACTCACCGTTTCATTTAATTAATTGCAAGCCTCTAGATTTGATTACTCATAGTTCTCCTTTAGTTAATTTACTTGTTCGCAGTTTTGACAGAAAAGCTTTCAAACTAAAATGAAGGAGGGGCACGGTCTAATCAAGGAGCTGAAAAAATGGCTGTAGCTGGAGTACAAGATTAGCAGGTATTTAGGGTCACCTTAAAATGTTCAGAGTGCTTTCATTCACTGCCAAAATCCAATTTTCAGTGACTGGACATTAAACATGAAGGATTCACTTGCATTTAAGATACCCTACATACCTTCCTGTGAGAATGTGATTGAGTTTCGGTTTAGTATGTCACCAAGAAGCTATGTGCTAATGTTCACTGGAAGCAAGAGGCACTGTCCCCTCACGTCTAGGTGCTTGGGAGGTGGGTGGGTTCAGCACTGCCCTGTACTGGGGTACTGGCCCTGAGGGCAACAGGCTACAAACAACTTTGGAGTTGTGAACTTTGGGCCATGCAGTAAAAATGTTTTTTTTGTTGCTGAAATAACTCCTGAGACTTCACAGAGGAATAATCTTCAGTAGTCTTTTTGTGCCTGCATAGGGGATATTTGAGTAAACAATTAACCGCAAACTTTAATATGATGCAGACGAGGGATGGAGGAACCTTGCCGGTCTTCACACCCTCTGCACTACAGTAGTACAGGTATCCGGGCTTCAGGAGCAGTGGGTTCAGCCCTAACAGAAACAACCAAGCCTCACAGTATGGTCAGGGCTACTCAGTCTCCTACATCCCACAAGCAGCGGTCTTCCCCGGAGCAGTGCGGTGTGCCAGGGTTGAGTAAGCTGAGCATGGTCCTAATTTGGATCAAAAACCTGAATTTGAAAACTGTTTGGTGCTTAGGTATATTTTAACTGTGGCTCAGAACGCAATTGCAGAATTGTCCTTCAGTGCAACCTGAGCATAAAATGTGCTGGTTTGTATGTCCTTGACCGGTTATTTCAAGACTAAATTCCTGTGTGCTACAGCAGTTATGCAGACTTGTCAAAGGGAGAGTACACAGTGTCCTGACAAAACTGAAATTACAGAATGAAGATTACTAATGGCAGTTGGTTGTTTTGCCATATGCGCGATGCAGGTGTACTTGAGTACACGCCATCACAATCAGTTACGCAAATGTAATGGAGATTCATATTTAGAGACTGACCCAGAACGTGGCTCTGAGGTCTCTGCATTACCACTGATGTGTCTCTCGGAGATCCTTACCAGCATTTTGTGGAGCTGCTGCCTTTCAGCTGAGGCAAATGGTGGGTTGGGGGGTGCTGCTGGCAGGAGTAGCTCCGCTGGCCACATGGCTGCTAGCTGTTTGGAAAACACATCATAGCTACAGTGCAGAGACTCACCCGTTAGTGTAGAGGTTGTGTTTGTCTTCGTAAGTGGTACATAGTTAATTTCCTGGGTGTTTAGTGACTGATCACAGCTGGCAGAAGATAACTAAAGGAAGGGAAATTTAAAGTGTAAATGGAGAGAAAAAAACAGAAGCTTTGAAGTGCATGTCGGTTTTCCAGTGATCCGGTTTTTTTGTAGGTGAAAGCAGAGGGATAGGTGTATATGATCAGCTGTTCTTAAGCACATTTTTCAAAGTGAGGTACTCTGAGTGAGATTCTGCTGCTGATAATGATTCATCTGAGAGGATGGAAATGATTCTTCAGTTCTTTGTAGATCTTCAGATAAGTCAGTTGAAGAATAGCCCTCTTTGCTACCGCTAGCCCGAGCTGAGTCAATTATAGAAAGGAGTTTTATTAATAGTTAAATTAAATGGTAGCTTCAGTAACGTTAGCCACAGCCATAGCCTTAATTGAAGATTATGCCAGTGGGTGATTTGCTGTACATTTTCTTCTATCATTTCAATCAGTAGCACACCCTTACTGCTGAAACCATTTGCTTTAACCTCAGTTTTATTAGCTTTCGGAAATGCTGAAGCATTAGTACACTGTTTTTAAAGTATCTCAGACAGATTCTGGGGCTTTTGCTGCTATTAGAGCTCAAGTAGGAAATTGTGTAGACTGGGGAGTGAGCAAGAGAATCAAGACTTTGCTGATACTGAGCTTAGAGATAGTATTGGCCATATCTACTTCAACTTTATGCCTGCCTGCTCAGGATGTAGGGCTTTCCACAATAAGACTGTGCTTTATACTTCTAATGCTGAAGTAGAGTGACTTTGGTGTGGCAGATGGCACAGCATAGATTCCCGATACATCACTGTTTTTTGGCTGTTGTCCTTATGACAGCTGTGTCTGGTTAGGGAGCTAAAAATGTCTGACAATAATTACTTTTAATTTCTGCAGGTGGCATCGTGGTGATTTTAGGACTGTGTTTATTGTTTTCTGTTTGCTCCTCAGTGCCCTTTCTGCCTTCGCTCTGCTGGTATGACTGTTCAGTAGCCTTTTTGAGTTTTGTTAGCTTGAGGGGGTTTTATACAGTGCAGTGGATAAGTTTTTTGTCTTGCCTTTTCTCTGAGCATTTTACTAAAGGTCTGAATTTACTTTCCTGTTTCTTTGCTCTTTTGTATATTTAAATTAAATAAAATTATATGACTAATAGTATAAAGAACCTGTATAAATACTGACCCAGATGAAAATACTTACTGCAGTAGTGGTTTATCTATACATATTTGGCTGCATACAAATGATAAATGATATAATAAAAAACTTAATGTTCCAACTTTATAACCTTTTTTGTAACCTTTAATATAAATGTGAATTCTTTGCAAATGGCTTGGAAGTATACAGTGAAAACGGAGTAGGATGTGAGTGGGTACAAGTTATGAAAATGCTTTAGTGATGGCTGTTTCTCAAAACTTGGAATTTATTGGGATAAGCAGGGAAAGTGCAGCTATGCGGGTAGGCAGGCAAGTCGCGTGCCTGGAAATCTCAAAGCCAGTAAATTCTTCAGAAGGCTTCTGCTGATGCTGTTTCTTGAACTTCCTGAAAATAATGTGAAATTCACTCATTGAATTCACTCAAAGCAATCCCACTTCCTTTTCCTAACAAAAAAAGTAGAAAAGTTTATAGGCTATTTCACCTCTTCCAGAAAGTGTGTAAACAGTTTTGTCAGTGAAGATGTATTCTTTGATAGATTAAGCGTAAATGATGTCAGTTAGCAAATTGGTAAAAACAAGAGTTTAAACATCAGGATATTATATCTGCTTGATACAAACCCTGTAGCAGTTGCAAAAGAACTTAAAGGATATTAAGAAAAATCATGATTTTTAAATAAAAAGGGACTACTGTTACAGTTTTGTGATCTTCTGTATGCAGTGAGAACTGCCATAAATGAATCTGGAAAGACAAGATTCCTGATGATGTTTTTTGGACTTACTTTTATATGTTTGTACTTAGTGTATATTAATAATGAAATCACTGTAGTTTTTCATGTACCAATGACAGAGCAGTAAAACAAATGCCTAATTGGTGTAGGTAATATTTTAATATTTGTTGGATCTGGCATGCCAGCTTTGGGAATACAGGAGTGTGTAACTACAGATTGTTTTTGTGAATGTTGAGAGGCTCTTAGGCAAGATGGGATGAGGAAAACAGCCTGGAGAAAAGGGGGCTTGTGTAACTCCCACCTCCTTTTTTCTCATCTCCAGCTTCCTGATAGTAATCAGGAATATCTTTGCTGAAGTTAAGCAAGTTGATGTATCCATATGTGATAATACACAACCCTCCTCCATGCAGTTGGAGTCTATGGTTGCTTGCTTACTGAAGTCTTATTAAAATAATGAGAACTTCTGTGAAACCTATTATAGGAGCAGCAGAACTAAAACTAAATGTCAAATACATAGCAGCTTTTAAAGTATTTTTATTTATGGATATGTGGCAGGATAGGATGTGAAAATTACTGGTTCACTTTAATCAGTATCTAATCTCTTGCTAAGCAGGACTTTACAGAAACAGCAGATTATTTAATTCTGGTTTGATGTACCGTATCTCTGTGGGTTGATACAAGATGTACCACCAGCAAAAAATAATGGGCTTTTTGGTAAATGCAGTTCAGTGTATTTGTGGAACTCTTGCACAGTCTTTTACAAAATAGCAGTTATGAAGCATTTAGGTTGCTTTTTTACAAATGACAAAACCAAGTCATGCTATACTGGAAGGAAGACAGTAAATCTGTTTCATGTATAACTGAATAAACAAACGCTTATACCCGTAGAGATCTTTCTGGTTACATAGCCTTAGCCCCTGTAGTTTCCTGCAAGATAGATGAACTTCAGATCCGCGCGTCGGCGGCTCAGTCGAGTGGCGCCGTGCGACGGCTTTTTGACGGCTCGGATCATCCAACTGCTCAGACAATCCATAACTTAAAAATCGCTGGCGATCGCATGCATGAGCTTACGAAATGTCAGCTCAGTGCGAAGACTTTGGGTCTCGTGTTTCAGCTTGATGATTGTTCGTGCAATGTCTGCAAATGCGCTCATCGGTAATCCATTTCCTCAATCTATCTTTTTTATAGGTTTTTATTCCTAGT